>JAJJWM010000496.1:0-63341 GCA_021655865.1 Fusarium guadeloupense
CCCTTCCCCACCCCTTGATCCTTGGCCCCCCACACGTCATTCCAGAAGCTCAAGCGGACAAATGGAACAGTATCCAACAGATTTGTAGACCCTTATGAGGGTTTCTGAATGCAACGTAGGTAATATCTCAAAAAAGGTGCAAATTCTTTACCAGGATGGTGGCATGCCATCCCTGTTCTGTGACAAGCTAGATGTAGACAGGCCGGCTGATCCTTGATGAGGAACAGGTATACAGCGCGTATGCAGCAAAGGGAGTCTCTTCTACGGATACCGACGGAACTGGGTATTGTTGATATTGCTTTCTTCATTTTATGCATAGATGAGCTCATTGATTTATCGAACCGTACGTTACATGTAGGCTGTACCTTTTGGTACATGGTAGAATAATTATAGGCTTAGAGACGGTACTGTAGAACCGTAGAGAAGACCAGGCTCATCATCCGCTTATAATCACACTCTGTTCTACTTGTAAAAATCAGAAACGTCATTGTCACTTCTCATATCAATTTTGTTGAACTACACCAAGCAAGATGCCATCAAACGGAACCTCCAAGTTGAAGAGCAACTTGCATCGCTTTGGCGACCATGAGCTTCACGACATGGTCTGCGTGGGCTTCGGCCCATCTGGCCTTGCAATTGCTACTGCTCTTCACGACTTGCAGACAGCAGAGGACTCTGTCCTTCTCAATACGACACCCAAAGTCCGCTTCCTCGAGCGCCAGAGTACTTTCACATGGCATGCTGGCATGATGATTCCAGGAGCAAAGATGCAAATCAGCTTCCTCAAGGACATGGCCACCTTCCGTGACCCACAGAGCAAGTTCACCTTTTTGAACTATTTGCACAAGAACCGACGTCTGGTGCCCTTCAGCAACTTGAGCACTTTTCTTCCTCAGCGAGTTGAGTATCAAGACTACATGCGATGGTGTGCAGATCACTTTACCAACGTGGTCGACTATGACCAAGACGTGGCCAAGATTGGGATCGATGAGCAAGATCCTGTGACTGGAGCTGTGCGATCTTGGTTGGTAACTTCGACCAACACCCAGACAGGCGAGGTAACGCAGCTGCGAGCCAAGCATGTCATTATTGGTGCTGGTGGTCGACCAAAAATCCCCAAGCAGCTGCAGTTGGCTCACCCCAGGGTGATTCACTCTTCTGAGTACGCAACCAAAGTACCCAAAATGTTCCCCAAGGGCACCCAACCTGCAAGAGTTGCAGTTGTTGGCGGTGGGCAGAGTGCTGCAGAGATCTTTAACGATATTCCGACCCAATTTCCTGGAACGCAGTCGATCATGTTGGTCCGTGACACTGCGCTGAGGCCCAGCGATGATTCTCCATTGTATGTTGGTTCCAACGTGAACGTCCCCTAAAGTGATGATACGCTGACAACGTGTTATAGTGTCAATGAGATCTTTGATCCAGAATCAGTTGACAAGTTTTTTGCCATGGATGTAGCGGCCCGAGCCGCAACCCTTGGCGCAAATCGAGCAACTAACTACGGAGTTGTGCGATTAGAGCTTATCGAAGAAATCTATTCGCTGCTTTACGCGTACGGCCTCCAGTACAAATCGCCAGAGCACTGGCCGCGACGCATTCTCTTTGAACGAACAGTCACTGAAGTAAGTGAAAACAATGCCGATGAGGAGCCTTGTCTCCAGCTTCGGGTCCGACACAGTTCAGACGGCAGAATATCTCAGGAAGAAACCATTTCTGCCGATCTGGTCATCGTAGCATGTGGATATTCTCGCAGCGCTCACAATGACATGTTGAAAGATCTTGGACATCTCATGCCCACCGAAAGCAAGGAATGGAGTGTCAAGAGAAACTACGCTATTCAATTCCGTCAAGACACTGTAGAGTCTGGTGCTGGCATCTGGTTGCAGGGCTGTAATGAAAAGAGCCATGGATTGTCAGACTCTCTGCTTTCAGTTCTTTCTATCCGGGGCGCTGAGGTTGTTGAAAACATCTTTAGCCAGACTCATGGGCATGACACTGTTGCAAAGAATGGAAATGGGTATAGCAAGTCAGCAATGAATGGGAACCATGCTGATGGTAATGGCTTGGATTCAAAGGAGAATGGTTACCATGCCAATGGTAATGGCCTGGCTTCGAATGGTAATGGTTATCATTAGACTTGAACTACCAAGACTACTGTAGATACTAGTCAAAATTGTATTTCTTCGTTAACGTATAGCTTATAAAATAACATGTAGTAAACATGTCTGAAAATGAACAGCTCGACATAGTCACAGGGGAGTAGAATCTCACGGTTTACCAAGTTACCTACGTTGACCCTTCAAAACTTTTCTCTGGGTGCTTACCTACCTCGGGCCACCCACACTTCCAAGTTACCCTTCCGTAATGTCTTTCATCCGAGTACGTAACAACATCTTTCTTTGTAGACGTGGACCCTTGTGCGACATGACGTGAAGCATGCACCGTCACCTGCAGAGCTTGAACGAGGCTGTCCACGCCGCAAATGCCTTGTTTTCGGCCGCTCGAGGTAGCATCTCAGATGAGGAAATGCCTCAAGCACGGGACTTTCGATCACTTGCATAATCTGATCGTTAGATGTGATTGATATGATATGATGGAAATACCGGCCGCTTTAACCTTCTCCGTGCCGTGTTACACTTCTCGGCGTGGGGGCCTTGGTGTGAGTGGTCGATTCCACTCACTCCCTGTAAAGTGAGAGGCAGTCATCTCGCTTGGATAGGGGCCCTGGCCGGGATGTGGAAATACGAGGGTGTAGTGAGGAGCCAATAAGTGGATATTCATGTATTGGCTCCCGATGCACCTTCGGAACCTCGTGGCATAATATGGGGCCGGAATCGTTATAACGGTATGTTGAAGTGATCGACATATCACTACTGAGAATCGATGCAGACTATACGCCTCCTCGGTGGGTAAGCTGCTGGCCATATGTCAAGATTCGATGTGTATCGTGGCACCTTATTTGGATGTCTTTACAGATTTGCAATGTGACCGAGGTCGGAGTGTGGGCTGGTGACATGGATCACAGAGATTGATAACAGAAACTTGGAGTAAATGCGGCTTGAGTGGGACAAGGGTAGAATTCGCCATGCCATGTGAATAATCTGTAGCATTGTACTCTGTAGTGTGCTCTTGATTTACTCAATCCACGGCTGTTCCAATTCTTCACTTCACAAACCAGCAACCTTCACAGCTAGCCAATTCTGTGCGTGCTATATGCAAACAATCAACACTTAGATCGATTGCTTATCGATCAAGACGAATAGGTGAATACAATGCTGTTTTGAAAACGTCATGTTGCATGGATGCTAACAAGCAGCAAGATCATCACAAGCTCCGCAACTTGCGAGCATACTGAAACTCCTAGGCCAAGATGGTTGCCGATATGAAAGGAGATCGTGATGGTCTCAACGGTCATCACGGAAACGGCGTTGAGAACACGCCAAAGTCGGCAGATGAGAAAGACCTGCGACAAATCTGGGAATGGAATGCTGAGTTCCCAAAGTATTACGAAGAATGTATTCACAACATCTTTGCCCAGCGCGTCAAGGAGCATCCCGGAGCTCCTGCTGTATGCGCCTGGGATGGAGAGCTGACGTACGGTCAGCTCGATGAGCTCTCCACCAAATTGGCCCATCATCTGGTTGACCAGGGACTTTCAAAGAATTCTCTGGTCCCTCTCTGCTTCGAAAAGTCCATGTGGCATTCCGTGGCAGTCCTCGGAGTTATGAAAGCTGGTGCTGCTTCAGTTGCGCTGGATATAGCACTACCTGAAGGACGCCTTAGAACCATTGCAGACCAAGCAAGCAGCACAATAATCGTCTCGTCAGTCACCAACGAAGATCTTGCTTGTCGTGTTACAAACGGCAGCATGAAGGTTGTCATCCCTGAGACTTTGGTAGCTGGCCAGCCGATGATCGATTCGCCAATAGCTCTGCCAACCGTCGATCCGAGTGATAGACTATATGTTGTCTTCACCTCTGGAAGTACGGGAACTCCCAAGGGAGCCCAGATTTCGCATAGGAACTTTTGTTCCGCCCATTTATACCAGCAGAAAGCCCTCGGCTTCAGTCGCGAGTCTCGCGTCTGGGACTTTGTGGCATATTCTTTCGACGTCTCATGGTCTAACTTCCTCCATACCATTACTTCTGGAGCTTGCTTATGCGTTCCAAGCCAGGAACAGCGGCATGGCGATATTGAAAAATCTATCAGAGACTTGCGTGCCAATCTGGCTGATATCACTCCTTCAATAGGAAGGTTATTGGATCCCGCAAAAGTTCCTGGTCTTGAGATCGTCGACTTTAGCGGCGAAGCTTTGACAATCGACGATGTATCTCGATGGCCATCTGGGGTCGTCGTGTTGAACAGTTATGGCCCTGCAGAGTGCTCTGTTAGAACAACAGCAAGCGGGCCAATCGACCCTGAAAATCCGAGTGTTAGTATTGGAAAGTCTATCGGTACAAACACTTGGATCGTTGAGCCTGAGAAAGGCCAAGAGCTGGTACCTGTTGGAGCCCCAGGAGAGCTCTGGATAGAGGGACCAACAGTAGGTCTAGGGTATTTAGGAGATCCTCTAAAGACAGCAGCGACCTTTGTGGAAGATCCCGTTTGGCTGTTGAGAGGTGGACCAGGTTTTCCAGGGCGTCGTGGAAGACTCTACAAGACCGGCGACCTTGTCAAGTACAACAGGGATGGATCAATCGAATTCATTAGCCGCAAAGACTCTCAAGTCAAGATTCGAGGCCAGCGAGTTGAACTTGGCGAAGTCGAACACCACGTTCGTAAGAACCTGGCCAACGGCTCTGATGTCCAGCTGGTGGCAGAGGTTATTCAGCCTAAAGGAAGGGATCCCATGCTGGTGGTTTTTATGGTCATCGACTTTAGCGCCAATCCTACCACAGAAGATCAACGAACTGCCATTATGAAACTTACTGACGGGCTGCAAGAGAAGTTGGCAGACCAGCTGCCGACTTACGAGGTCCCGGTGGCTTATATACCTGTGAAGGAGGTGCCTATGACAGCTACAGGGAAGACAGATCGTCGGTCGCTAAGAAACCTGGGCGCCGCGATTACAATGGAGGAGTTGGCAAGTCTCAACCCATCACGGGGTGAGGTACAAGCTCCGACAACTGGGATGGAGAGCAGGCTCCAGGCTCTCTGGGCGACTATCCTGAGGCTTGAGCCAAACACTATCAGCACAACCGATAGTTTCACTCAGCTCGGCGGTGACTCCATCGCCATGATCAAGCTTGTGGCAGCAGCTCGAGATGAGGGTCTGGTGTTTACTGTCAATGACATCTTCAAACAACCACGACTGGTTGATTTGGCTAAAGTAATCAGGGAGGAGGAGAAAGATTCGAAAAATCTCAATGCTTTGGAACCCTTTGCCCTTACTCCTCGAGACCGACAAGCTGAGATCCGCCAAGCGGCAGCTAAGTTGTGTTATGTCAAGGCTGATCTGGTAGAAGATGCTTTCCCGTGCACGCCACTGCAAGAAGGATTGTTGGCTCTTACAGCAAAGGCTTCTGGATCTGGAGAGTACATCAGCCGCAACATTTTGCCGTTGCGCGAAGATGTCGACCTTGGCCGGTTTACAAAGGCATGGAACCATGTCATTGAATCAACACCCATTCTACGAACTCGTATCGTTGACTTGGGAGCAGAGTTTGGCCTGACACAAGTTGTTATCAACAACGAGGGTCAATGGCTCAAGGCTCAAAACGTCGACTCCCTCATCAAGGCGGATGAGATGAAGCCAATGGGTCTGGGAACTCCTCTTGTCCGCTTTGGCATCTCTGAAGACTCCGAGTCCCCAAGTGGAAGGCGTCACTTCTTGTGGACAATTCACCACGCGCTCTACGACGGCTGGCTTATGACTCTGTTGCTGGAGCAAGTTGAGAGAGCCTATCGACAAGAGGCGCTCAAGCAGCTCGCAAGTTTCCCCGTATTCATCAAGCACATCCGAGACATTAGCCAGGACTCAGCCATCAAATTCTGGAAGTCACACTTGGCTGATTCCGAAGCTGTACCCTACCCAGCTCTTCCTTCAGCAGGTTACCAGCCGTTGGCCGGTCAAAGTCTGCAGTACGAGATTTCTGAACTGAGCTGGCCTCGTACGGGCGTTACAGCGACCACAGCTGTACGTGCTGCATGGGCTATTCTATCCGCGAGCTACAGCAACTCACAGGCTGTCCTGTTCGGAGCAACGGTAGCAGGACGACAAGGCTCTTTGCCCGGCGTGGAGCATGTGGCTGGCCCAACGATTGCAACTGTACCCATCCAACTGAGGGTCGATCACAAGCAGACCATCGAGTCCTTGCTTGACCAAGTGCAGAAGCAGAACATGGACATGTCTGAGTATGAGCAAACTGGTCTGCACCAGATTCGTCGCATCAGCAAAGAAATTGCGGAAGCTAGCCAGTTCCAAGCCCTTGTCGTGGTCCAACCACCCGTTCAAGAGGTTTCCAGCGCCATGTTTGAGGACGGCCACAAGGATATTGGTCAAAACGGCTCTGGAATTCTGAAAACATATGGCATTACCTTGGAATGCAAGATGACAACGACTGGCTTGCATATTCAGATGAGCTATGACCAGAATCTTATTCGAGAACCGAGACGTCTAGCTGAGCAGTTTGAGCTTGTCTTGAGACAGCTGTGTGATCCCTCGAGAGCACAGACGACAGTTGATAAGATTGATATTCTCACTCCACAGCATCTGGAGAAGATTTTGGAGTGGAATCGAGCAGCACAGCCCGAGGTTGTCGATGCTTGCGTCCACGATCTCATTGCTGAGAGAGTCGCATCTGAGCCATCCGCTACTGCTGTTTGTGCTTGGGATGGCGAGCTTACCTTTTCTGAGCTTGATTCACTCTCAGGTCGTCTCGCAAGCCACTTGCTCAGCCTGAACTTGGGTCGTGGAGATATCATCCCACTGTGCTTTGAAAAGTCACTCTGGGTGACAGTGGCAATGTTGGCAATCTTCAAAGTCGGCGCAGCATTTGTCCCATTGGACCCATCGCATCCAAAGGCCCGTAAAGACGACATTATACTTCAGACAGGAGCACGTGTCATCTTGACATCCACTAGCAATGCTCCAGCCTTCCATGACTCCTCTGTCCAGCCTGTTGTGGTATCCCGAGAAGCAATGGATAGCATGACGATTGACCAATACAAACCCGCTGTCTCTGACCCAGAGAGTACTGCATACATTTTGTTCACTTCAGGTACAACTGGCAGAGCCAAGGGTGTCGTATTGGATCACAAAGCTGTAGCCACAAGCTGCAAGGCTCACGGAAAAGTCATGGGATTTGGTCCCCACATCCGATCTCTGCAATTCTCGTCCTATACCTTTGACGCAAGTATTGTGGAGGTCTTGACGACGCTGATTCATGGAGGCTGCGTATGCATACCCTCCGATGCCGACCGCGTCTCCGGACTTTCGTCTGCTATGAATCGTCTGAAAGTCAACTGGACTTTGTTGACGCCTACAGTGGCCCGGCTCCTCGAACCACGCGAGTTGACTACTCTCCGCACGCTGGTGTTAGGTGCTGAAGCTGTTCAAGAGCAAGATCTAGCACGATGGAAGGACTATGTGCACTTGTTCAACGCTTATGGTCCGACAGAGTGTGCTGTTATTTGCTCGATCAATGACCTTGGCTTGAATCCAGACGCTAGCCCTAGCGTCATCGGCCAAGCCGTGGGATCTATCGCCTGGCTGGCTGATCCTCAAGACCACAACAGACTCACACCGTTAGGAGCTGTCGGTGAACTTCTTGTGCAAGGACCAACTCTCGCTCGTGGATATCTCAATGATGAAGAGAAGACGGCCCAGGCCTTTGTTGAAAGCCCTGCATGGCTTCCTAAAGCTGCAAAATGGACAAGGCTGTACAAGACTGGCGATCTCGTCAGGTACCAGAGTAATGGGAAATTGGAGTTTATTGGCCGCAAAGACGTTCAGACCAAGATTCGCGGTCAGCGAGTCGAGCTGGGCGAAGTTGAGCATCATGCGGGAGAAGTCCTGGCTACCAGCACTCACTCGTCACTCGGCCCCAACATCTCTGTTGCAGCAGAAGTTATCGTGCCCCAAGACAGCAATACTCAGGTACTTGTTCTCTTCATTGGACAAGGTACATCTTCCGAGGGAACAGATGCGGGTAACTGGTCTCTTGTTGGAGCAGAGTTGGCAGCTGAGCTAGGAGAGAAGCTCAGCGAGAGGCTCCCAAGTTATATGATTCCATCCACATTCATCCATCTCGAGAGAATCCCGATTACTATGGCCGGAAAGACAGACCGCCGAAGATTGCGTGAAACAGGTAAGTCAATGACTTTGGAGCAGCTGACAACTAGTTCGAGCGCCGAGAACAAGCGACAACCAACGACCGACATGGAGCGACGATTGCAGCAGCTCTGGGCTACTGTTCTTGGCATCGAGGCTTCAAGAATAGGTGTCGATGATAGCTTCCTACGTATAGGAGGTGATTCAGTTGCTGCGATGAGACTTGTAGCGGCAGCACACAAGCAGAACCTTAGTCTTACAGTTGCGGATATCTTCAAGTATCCACGACTCAGCCAGCTGGCTCAGGTCACATATATATCTGACTTTGCAGCCGAGGAGACAGTCGAGCCATTCTCTTTGCTCAAGGCTGGAAAGTCTAGTGATAAGACGCGTTCAGAGGCGGCTCACCTTTGCGACGTCAAGGCCGACGCCATTGAGGACATTTTCCCATGTACTCCCTTGCAACAGGGTCTGATGGCTCTGTCTATCAAGCGCCCAGGAGACTATGTCTACCAAAATATCCTTTCCGTCAAGTCATCTGCCGACATCAGCCGTCTTCGAGCTGCTTGGGAACGGGTTGTCGAGTTGACACCCATTCTTCGCACTCGTGTTGTTGATCTGTCTGACCAAGGCCTTGTCCAGGTCGTACTCAAGCCTGGACATGTAGACTGGGTGGATGCTAGTCACGATGACATCAACACATTGGCAGAGAAGGACAAGTCTATCGGCATGAGTCTAGGTACACCCCTGGTTAGAAGTGGCACAGCCGGCAACTCCTTCCTTCTTACCCTCCACCATGCCGTTTACGATGGCTACTCTGTGTCTCTCATGTTCAACCAACTGGAAAAGGCCTATCAAGATGTTGAACTCGAGGCATCGCCCCCTTTCCAATACTTTGTCAAGCACATCCTGGGCGTTGAACAAGGCCAGGCGACCAACTACTGGAAGCATCAACTAAGGGCAGCTGGACAAGCGGCTCTTTTCCCAGCACTTCCCACGACCAATTACCAGCCCCAAGCGGACCAACAGACAGCCCGTCGGATCACCAACGTACCTTGGAACAAGACTGATATCACTGCATCTACCATCCTTCGAGCAGCCTGGGCTATCCTGCTCGCCAGATACATGGACACGACGGATGTTGTCTTTGGAGCAACAGTCATGGGTCGTCAGGCCAATATCCCGGGTATCGAGCGGATGATTGGTCCGACCATCGCAACAGTCCCAATTCTGACATCTTTGGATTGGCAACAGACCGTGGACAGCCTATTGAGGCAGGTCCAAGATCAAGCAACTGAGATGGCAGAGTTCGAGCAAGTCGGTCTAAGACAAATTCGTCAAATCGACCAGAACTGCGACATGGCAACCCAGTTCCAAACATTGCTGGCGGTGCAGCCTAGCGAGCAGGAGGGCGATAGTGTCGTGTTTGAGCCCCAGGAAGAGGAGGACACAGCCGATGCGGACTCTATGCGTGCATTTGGCACGTACTCTTTCATTCCGATTTGCCAGCTTGAGGAGGATGGCTTGCAATTGCGCATCAGCTTTGACTCGAATGTCCTCCCAGGCACTCAAGTTGAACGAATGGCTTCTCAGTTCGAGGCAATTGTGCGAAGACTTTGTGATGATTCCTCCATCAGTCTCGCCCATGCTGCAGCCGCAGATAAGAAAGATCTACAGGATATCTGGACCTGGAACGCTACGGTCCCCGAATCCGCTGATAGGCTGGCACACGAAATGATTGGCGAGACGATTAGCCGTCGCCTTGAGTCTCAAGCAGTGTGCGCCTGGGATGGCGATCTGACTTATCAAGAGCTGGATCGTCTTTCCAGCCAAGTGGCGAGATATCTCGTTGAAAATCTCAACATCGGGCCAGGAACTATTGTACCACTGCATCTGGAGAAGTCGAAATGGGTCCCTGTGGCCATGTTGGGTGTCATGAGGGCAGGCGCAGCTTCAGTGGCCTTGGATGTGACACAGCCCAAGGAGAGACTAAGGGCGATTGTCGACCAAGTCGGGGCTGTCGTCGTTCTGTCCTCTGACTCTATTGTAGATACAGCCAAGGAGCTATTCTCAGAGGTCACCATCGCCACTATGAGCAGCGTTTGCATGACAAGCGAGTCTCAGGAGGTATTGGAGACCCCAGTTACTCGTGTCACTCCCTCTGACCCCGTCTATATCGTTTTCACAAGCGGTTCAACTGGCGTTCCCAAGGGAGTGGTGATAAGTCATGCCAACTTCACAAGCGCTTTTACACACCAAACTCGACAGATTGGCTTCACTGAGAAGACACGGTTCTTCGACTTTGCAAGCTACGCCTTTGACGCCAGTTGGTATGACTTTATGCACTCTCTCTACGCTGGCGGCTGTCTCTGTATCCCTTCAGAGAGTGAGAGACGAGACGATCCCTCGGGAGCTATTCTAAGAATGAAGCCTACTTTTGCAAACCTTACACCAAAGGTGGCTGATCTCTTAGACCCGGAGGCCCTAAAGATGTTCGATGTGATCGAGCTTGGTGGTGAAGCCTCAGATGCCAAGCAAGTTGCCCGCATCAGGGAGCATACCAATGTTCGGTTCGCCTATGGACCTGCAGAGTGCACCGTTGTATCAACTGTATCTGAGGAAAACGTATCAAAGTCTACAATTGGTCGAGGCTATGGAACTTGCACGTGGGTTGTCGACACAACCGAGACAAGCCTGGCTCCTATGGGTTGCATTGGTGAGCTATGGATTGAGGGTCCTCTTGTCGGACAAGGCTATCTTGGAGATGAGAAAAAGACTGCGGCATCATTCGTGCAAGATCCTGAATGGTTGCTTCGTGGAGCACCTGGATTCCCGGGTCGACACGGACGTATGTACAAGACTGGAGATCTGGTACGCTATCATGACGACGGTAGCTTGATGTTCATCGGACGCAAGGACACACAAGTCAAGATCCGCGGACAACGTGTCGAGCTAGGCGAGGTCGAGCATCACGTTTACCAAACCTTACTCAACAAACTGTCTGAAGAAGGGAAACCAACTGATGGTCTGCAAGTACTAGCAGAGGCCATTGGCGAGAAAAAGATGCTGGTCGGGTTCGTCGTGGTACCTAATGCAGCAAACATGACACAAGAGGAACGGGTAGAAACTCTCAACGCTATGACGAGAGGTCTCGAAGACCACCTCACAGCCCAGATCCCGTCATTTATGATCCCTGCCGCATACCTCGCCTTGGAGAGTGTCCCTATGACTACCACTGGAAAGACGGATCGGAAGTCTCTCCGACGCATTGGTGCTGAAGCTGATCTTCAGACTGCACACACACAAAACCAAGACTTTGTCGAGCCAAGGAACCAGATCGAGTCTGCTATTCGAGATACTTGGGCTTCTGTCTTGAACATAGCTCCGTCTTCGATCTCGACAACGGCAAGGTTCTTGCAGCTTGGTGGTGATTCCATCACAGCAATGCAGACCGTGTCGAGATGTCGGCGAAAGAACGTCCATGTCACAGTAGGAGACATTCTGGGGCTTCAGACAATCCAGCGTATTGCAGAACGTTGTTCCGAGAAGAAAGAATCTTCGGCCGTCGGTACTACACCAGCAGTTTTGGAAACTGATGACACGACAAGACCCTGGCCATTGTCACCTGTTCAACAGATGCTGTTCCACCTTCATCCAACTGGAATCAACCACTTCAACCAAAGTTTCCTCTTGAAGCTAAATCGAAATGTGGATCATGCTACTATTCTTGCCATGTCGCAGGAGATTGTCTTAAGACATTCCATGCTGCGAGCACGATTCAGGCAGACCAGCAACAACACATGGGAGCAGCATGTCGAGCCTTATTCAGCAGATGTCTACACCTTCCAACATCACGATGATATCAAGTCTCTGGAAGACCTCGAGTCCAGAGTTCAGGAGAGACAGACATCCTTCGACATACAGAGTGGACCGGTTTTTGGAGTGGACATGTTCAGCTTAGACGGAGCTCAACTGCTACTTCTTAGTGCCCATCATCTTGTCGTGGATCTTGTTTCTTGGCGTGTCATCTGGAATGATATGCAACAGTACCTCGACGGTCAACGAGACTTGCCTCGACCAACTTCCTTCCCAGCTTGGTCCCAGATTCAGCAAGACAGAAGCCGCAGCCTCAAGTCTGTCTCAGACGTTCTTCCCTTTGAGGTTGACACGACTCAGTTTGAGTTCTGGGGTGTCAAGCCTGAAGCAAACACACTGGATCGTCAAGCAACTATCGAGACAAAGCTCGACGCGCAGACCACTAAGTTGCTACTTGGCAAAACCATCGAGACGCTACTTTGTGAGCCTCTAGATATCTTAGCAGCAGCCTTGTTGCAAGCATCCGAGTCCATCTTCCCCGAGCGAGCTGCACTCCCCCCTCTCTTCATTGAAGGTCATGGAAGAGAGCCAGGCGACGAGGACGTGGACCTCTCCGAGACCGTCGGTTGGTTCACAACCCTCCATCCCCTCCAAGTCTCGAGTAACTCTCGCTCTGGGGACGATATTACACAACTGGTCAAGGCGGTCAAGGATCTTCGAAGCAGTGTTCCGGGCAAGGGACAGCCCTACTTTGCCAGCAGATACACCAGTGAGCAAGGACGGAAGGCCTTCAAGGACCATGATCGAGTCGAACTGCTGCTCAACTACGCCGGTGTGTATCAACAGCTGGAAAGCAGTGACTCTGCCTTTGGCCGTTACGTGAGGCCAGATGGCAAGAATATGGACTTGAAGACGACTTCCCCCCAGATGCGCCGTATCTCGCTGATCGAGGTCGAGGCCGCTGTTGAAGATGGCGTGATGAAGCTGGAATTCCTTATTAACAAGGATATGAAGTATCAGGAACGCCTGCAGAAGTGGACGAGTCACGTGGTTGCAACTATCAACGACATCTGTCATAGATTGACATCGACAGATGCAAGCCAGCCATTCACCCTTGCTGACTTCCCTCTTGTCGATATCTCCTATGCTGGCCTTCAGACCCTCTTCAAGGAACATCTGACAGAGATTGGTATCAAATCATCAGATGTAAAGGATGTCTACCCATGCACGCCTTTGCAAGAGGGTATCTTGATCAGCCAGAAGCGAGGAACCGCATCCTACGCCACCAACTTTGTCTGGTCATGTGATAGCACTCGCGATGGGGCGCCCGTATCAATTACTGCGCTCAAGAAGGCTTGGTCCTCCATCATCAGCCGGCATTCTATCCTATCCACCATCTTCGTTGAGCATCCTGAGACTGGAGGCATGCTCCAGGTGGTTTTGTCCAACGCCGCGGCGCGTGTTGAGCATATCCAATCAGGTGAACAAGATCCTATCGAACATCTACAAGCCCTGCCAACGCCCGAATTCACACGGAGCCAGCCTCAGTGGGCTGTGACCATCAGCTCTCAGTCCAATACGGGACAAGTTGCCTGCCGCCTGGACATTAGCCATGCCATGAGCGACGCAGCTTCCATGTCGATTATTGCACAGGATGTCATGAGCTCCTACAGCGGACAAACTTTGTCTCCAGCTCCCCAGTTCCGCGAGGTCGTGGAACAGATTCAGAAGAGGCCTCGCGCAGAGCGTCTAGCATACTGGAAAGAATTCCTTGCTGACGCACAGCCATCTCATTTCCCTACCCTAAGCAACGAGTTCTCCAGCTCTGATCTCACTGAAGATGATTACGGTTTTCTTCCTGTGGTGGATCCTGAAATCTGTACCAGAATATACGACTTCTGCAGAGAGAAGGGCATTACTCGTTCAGTTCTTCTGCAGGTGGCTTGGGCCCTCAGTTTGTCACAATGCATCAACACAAGCCAAGTCTGCTTTGGATACTTGACATCAGGAAGAAGTGTCGAAGTGTCCAACATCGAGGAGCTCGTGGGACCCGTTATCAACATGCTTGTTGGCTTCATCGACGTCAGCAAGAGCATGGACGAGGTTTTGGACAAGACACATCAAGATTCGATCAACCACTTTGCACACCAGCACACGTCACTTGCTGAGATTCACCGCGAGCTGGGAACACTTTCTGGCAAGCGTCTCTTCAACACCACAGTCACTGTGATCACCGACGATGAAGAGAAGCAAGATAACCAAGAAAAGGACTTGCGACTTCGTGTCAAAGGTGGCTCTGATCCACATGAAGTGAGTTTGCAAAATGATGTTTATTTTTTTTTTTTTTTTTTTTAGCAAAGTTAAACCAAGTTGGCAAAATTATGTCTATGTTTTGACGAGTTTTAATCAAGCTTATAAAATATTGTTTGGTTTGATGGTTCTTGACTAACTATTACATAGTATGACCTCGCTTTAAGCGCTACACAGAAGGCTCAGGACACCGAGCTTATTATCAATTACCGGAAAGGCTCGATCAGTGACTACACAGCTACTGAAGTTGGCAAGATCCTGGAATCTGCCATTCTGTACATCCTTGAGACCGCAAAAAGCTCCCCTGAGAAGTCAACCGTTTCCAGCAGAGGCAGTCTCAAGGGAGACTTCTTCGAGTGGCGAGTGGGCATGAGTGAAGATGTTGTTCAGACCTTCTGGCAGAAGCAGTTCCAAGATGCTGAACCTGTCCATTTCCCACTGCCTCTAAGTACAACATACAAGCCCAAGACCGACAACGACCTGGTGTATCACTATAGCGACATCAATCTACCACAAGCACCAGAGTCCTTTACAACTGCAGTATGGGCAGCGTGGTCCATTGCAGCAGCTCAAGCCAACCGGTCTTCCGAAGTTGTTTTTGGTGCTTCAGTCAAGACGGCTTACGCACCTATTCGTGTAGTGGTTGATGGAGAGAAGACTATTCGAGAATTCCTCGAGTACCTAGATCAGCAGATGTCAGAGGTTGCTGTCCATGCCATTGATTTACAAACCATCAGCACAATAAGTGAATCTGCCAAGCAGTTCTGTCAGTTCCAAACTCTTCTGTCGACTCAATCAACAGATACAGCAGAACTGCCCAGCTGCGCCATTGTTGGCGAATTTGTGCAAGACGCCAACGGTAGCGTTTCTGCCCACTTCAAATTTGACACCAGAGTTATAGAGGAAAACGTGGTGTTAAGAATGGCAGGAATTCTTCGACATATCATGGACCAACTGTCAGATCCCAGTTCCGCCTCTACCAAGCTTTCCGAGATGGAGACACTCTCTGAACGAGACTTGGACGACATTTGGACCTGGAACGCCAAGGTACCAGACACAGCTGACTTATGTGTCCACGACATGTTCGGCGAAACTGTCACAAAACAGCCAAATGAACCAGCAATCAACGCTTGGAACGGACAGTTGACATATGCCGAGCTCGACGAACTGTCCACACGTCTTGCTAACCATCTTGTGGGTCTTGGTATTGGCCCTGGATCGATTGTACCGCTATGCTTCGAAAAGTCAATGTTCATGCCTATATCTATGATAGCAGTCATGAAAGCTGGCGGTGCGTCAGTGGCACTTGATATCACTCAACCGGAAGAACGACTTCAGGCAATCTTTGGACAAGTCGGTGCTACAGTTACCCTCTCTTCGACAAATGCTATGCAGATCGCCTCTTCTCTGGGCAATGACAAGATCCCCAATATCGTCGTTGACAAGCATACTTTGGCCGAGATTCCACCTCTAGACCCCGAGATTAGCCTTCCAACTGTCGACCTATCACACATAGTTTATCTCGCATTTACCTCAGGATCTACAGGTGAGCCTAAGGGCGTTATGATCTCTCACTCAAATTTTGCCACCGCTCTTCGACATCAGAGGGAAGCATTGGGCTTCACACCAAGCTCAAGGGTCTATGACTTTGCCAGTTACCAATTCGACGTCGCCTGGTACAACGCCTTCCAGACCTTGACTGCAGGAGGATGTCTATGCATTCCTTCCGAGGATCAACGCAAGAACGCTTTACAGGCTTCTATTGTCGAATTGGATGCCAACTCTATCACTCTAACACCTACAGTCGCCGAGCTTCTTGATGTACCAATCTTGAAGAGACTTCGAATCGTCGAGCTCGGTGGCGAGGCAGTTAGAGAGTCACACATCAACCGAATAACCCCCCATGTGCCAGTCAGGATCGCGTATGGTCCTGTGGAATGCACAGCTGGTGTAACATGGGCCTGGAAGGATATTCAGGATTCCAACATTGGCCTTCCACTCGGCGCTTGCGTTTGGGTTGTTGATGCAGATAATCCAGGACGACTTGTCCCTGTCGGTTCTATTGGAGAGCTTTGGATCGAAGGTCCTCTTGTGGGTAGAGGATATCTAAACGATGAATCTAAAACAAAGGCTTCATTTGTGGAAGATCCTCCCTGGCTGCTTCGAGGTTGGCCAAAGCATGACCAGCCAGGTCGATCAGGTCGTCTCTACAAGACAGGCGACCTTGTACGACAGAAGGCTGACGGATCCCTCACCTTTGCAGGCAGAAAGGACGCACAAGTCAAGATTCGAGGCCAGAGAGTAGAGCTTACTGAGGTCGAACATCATGCCCGCAGAATCCTAGCTGAAGATGGCATCTCGGGTGTTTCCATTGTTGCAGAGGTCATAACTCCCAAGGAGAGATCTAACCAGATGTTGATTGGGTTCCTTAGTACCAATGGAACCTCGAAAGACGGAAAGCAACTAGGAGATGCCATCGCATCGCTCGAACGTACCCTGCGCGAGCGAGTGCCGGTTTATATGGTTCCTGTTGCTTATATCGAGGTGGACAAGATCCCTACTACAGCTACTGGAAAGACAGACCGCCGCAAGCTACGACAGATTGGTTGCTCCATGACGGTAAAAGAAATCGCCGACCTCGATCCTTCACACAAGCGACGTGAACCGGTTACAGACGAAGAGAAGCAGCTGCAGGAATTGTGGGCCTCTGTACTAAACATTGACAAGTCTATCATCGGCGCAGACGACAATTTCTTGCATCTGGGTGATTCCATTGCCGCTATGCAGTTGGTAGCCACGGCAAGACGACGGGGTCTATCTTTGACGGTTACCGACATCTTCAGACAGCCTAGACTCTGTGAACTTGCCACGCTGGTCAAGAAGTCTGTCAGGGTTGAGGCACTAGTCAAGCCTTTCTCTCTGCTCAAGGCCGGAACTCAGGAGGATGTTGCTCGAAGGCAAGCTGCCACTATGTGTGGAGTCGACGAGAGCCATATAGAGGATCTGTTCCCTTGTACGCCGCTGCAGGAAGGTCTCCTTGCACTCACGGCTAAGCGCACTGGAGACTATATCAACCACACCGTACTGAGACTTCAGAAGGGCATCGATGTGAAACGCTTCTGTACAGCCGTCGAACAGGTTGTATCAGCCGTCCCGATATTGAGGGCTCGCATCGTTACTCTACCGGGCCAAGGATCACTACAAGCTATCGTCAAAGAGTCTGTTCACTGGTCCAATGCCAATGACGTTGGTAGTATTGTACGCCTACATGACCGTGATCCTATGGACCTTGGACGTCAACTTGCCCGCTACGGTATTGTGGGAGAATCCACTGAGAGCCCTGCTTTCGTTCTTACATTACATCACGCCCTATACGATGGGTGGTCGATGCAACTTCTACTCGAGCAGATCGAGAGGGCCTACCATGGGCAGGAGCAGAGCAAGGATAGCTCCATCCAGTTCCAAGTCTTTGTCAAGCACATCACGAACCTCCCGACTGATACCGTCACCAAATACTGGCAAAGTCAGCTAGAAGACTGTGTTGCTCCAACATACCCGGCGCTTCCTTCAGCCAACTATCAGCCGCGCATAGATCGAACCATCACACGCAATATTTCGGATCTGACATGGCCTCAAGGAAGCAATATCACTGCCTCAACGCTCGTTCGAGCAGCCTGGGCACTTATCGTCGCATCTTACACCAACTCTGCCGATGTCATCTACGGTGCCACCGTGACGGGACGACAAGCTGCCATTCCGGGCATCGAAAACATGGTTGGCCCTACGATTGCCACTGTACCTGTCCGAACTCGTCTCGATTGGGGTCAAAGCATTGATAGCCTCTTGCAAAACATACAGGCGCAGAGTATCGAGATGATAGACTATGAGCAGACAGGTCTTCATCGAATCCGGCAGATTCAGGATTGCAGATTCCAGACACTCCTTGTTGTTCAGCCCGCTCAGACAATCCGCGACCAAGCCGGTGAGAAGGTATTCGAGCTCGAACTAGAGGGCGAAGCCGACGTTGCTGCCTTTGGAACCTATGCCATGTCTGTCGAGTGCCAATTGGAGGCTACTGGCCTACAGCTGCAGATGCACTTCGACTCTAACGTTATGTCGAACGAGCAACAGACAACTACAATGACTCAGCAGTTTGAGCACATCCTTAGGCAGCTATGTGATCCGGATAAGTTGAATGGCAAGCTCTCCCAGCTCGAAAGGTTGAGCCCCCAGGAATTGGAGACCGTTTGGCAATGGAATGCCACGGTGCCAGATGCAGCGGGCCAATGCGTTCATGATCTTTTCTCTCGCATGGCTAAACAACAGCCGGAAGCAGTTGCCATCTACGCATGGGACGGTACACTGACATACAACCAAGTCGAGGTTTTCTCTGATCAACTAGCCCACCGCTTGTTGAGCCTTGGCGCTAACAACGAGACTATCATCCCCTTGTGTTTCGAGAAATCCATGTGGACTTCTGTGGCTATGTTGGCCGTTATGAAAGCAGGTGCTACCTCTGTTGCCCTGGATATTACACAGCCAGAAGACCGTCTATGGGCAATTATCAGTCAAGTGAATCCGTCCTTGACGGTATCATCTCGTCAAGGCGCTGATATTATGACTCGTCTAGCAAGTCATATCCCAGACTTCAAGACTAACGTCATCGTCAGCCAAGACGACATATCGAGTATACAACTCGAGACAGGCAGTCTTCCAAAGGTGGAAGCATCGACGGCGCTGTATCTCGCATTCACAAGTGGCTCAACTGGTCAGCCAAAGGGTGTTGTTATCACCCACGACAACTTCACTAGCGGAATTAAGCACCAACAAGGGCCACTTGACTTTAATAAAGACTGCCGCGTCTACGACTTTGCGTCTCTGGCATTTGATGTGGCCTGGTACAATGCCTTCCAGACTCTCTGTGCAGGCGGAACCTTATGTGTACCCTCTGAAGAGCAGAGAAAGAACGACTTGTCTAAGTCTATACTGGAACTGGGGGCTAATCGTATAACCTTGACTTCAACTGTGCTTGAAGTACTAGACGATTCAGTCATCCAGCAACTCGATCTTGTGGAAACAGGCGGTGAGGCAGTCAGTCAACGACAAATCGACCGTATCAAGGCGTTGGGCACAAGGTGCAGAATCGCCTACGGTCCCGTGGAGGCTACAGTGGGAGTGACTTGGGCCTGGGGGGAGCTTGGTGACAGGGATATTGGAAAGGGCATAGGTGCCTGTACTTGGGTTGTGGATCCTGTCTCTGGATCATTGGCAGGTGTAGGATGTATTGGAGAGCTTTGGATCGAAGGACCTCTTCTCGCAACCGGTTATCTCAACGACCCTGAGAAGACGGCCGCGTCATTTATCGAAAATCCGGAGTGGCTGCTGCGAGGTTCTTCGAGTGTGTCTGGTCGACAAGGGCGCCTGTATAAGACAGGTGACTTGGTACGATACAAGCCAGATGGGTCACTCGTTTTTGTTGGTCGCAAGGATACACAAGTCAAGCTTCGTGGCCAACGCATTGAAATGGCTGAAGTGGAGAGCCATGTGTTGGGAGTGCTGGCGAAGAAGCAAGGTGGTGCAGGCGAGAGAGGAGATTCTCCTCAGGTTGTGGCAGAGGTCGTCACACCAAAGGGAAGCGATACAGCCATGTTGATCGTGTTTGTGTCCCCAGCAGGAGGAATGTCGATGACAGAGGAGGAATGCGCAAAGACTGTGGCGGAAATGACTGCCGATATCAACAAACAGTTGGAAACAATTGTGCCAAGCTACATGCTTCCAAGCGGTTATCTTCCGCTACAGACCATACCTAGGATGACAACCGGCAAGACCGATCGTCGTCTACTTCGTCAAAAGGCGGAGCAGATGTCCTCAAGAGATCTAACATCGTTAGTCTCACCTCTGGCGATTTCATCACAAATTCAAGCCAAGACTTCGATAATATCAGCAGCAGAGCGCCAACTGCAGCAGCTATGGGCCGATATTCTGGGTTTAGAACCAGATACTATTACTGCAGACGACAACTTCTTCAGACTCGGTGGTGACTCGATTCATGCCATGAGGCTTGCCGGAGCAGCACGCTCTCAGGGACTCATGCTGTCAGTTGCGGATGTATTCAGCAATCCCGACTTGATCAGCCAAGCCAAACTTCTGAAAGCTGAGGACGAGGCTGATGCTGATGAAGATATTGAACCTTTCTCGCTTTTGGGAGCTAACTCAGATCCCATCACGGTGCGAAGAGAGGCGGCGACGCTCTGCAATGTGGAAGAATCGCAGATCCGCGATATCTTCCCTTGCACGCCTCTTCAGGAAGGTCTCCTAGCCATGACGGCTCGAAGGCCAGGAGATTATATCAACCAGACAGTACGCGAGCTACAGAGCAAGATCGATCCCGTCAAGTTCAAGCAAGCATGGGAAGCTCTGGTAGCTGAGACTCCAATCCTGCGTACACGGGTAGTCGATGTCGCTCGCCACGGACTAGTCCAAGTAGTCATTGATGAGCCAGTGCAGTGGTTGACTTATGACCACGGTAGCCCTGTGGCTCAGCAGCAACAAGAAAAGTGCAACATGGGTCTTGGGACGCCTTTGAGTCAGGTCGGCCTATACACGAGCCCTGATGGCACAACTACTAGCTTTGTTTGGTCGATTCATCACGTGCTTTACGACGGCTGGTCAGTGCCTTTACTGCTGGATGCTGTTGAGAAGATCTATACCGGCATGTTGAGCGAATCCCCGATCGCCCCTTTCCAGCCC
This sequence comes from Fusarium guadeloupense, assembly GCA_021655865.1. NCBI lineage: Eukaryota > Fungi > Ascomycota > Sordariomycetes > Hypocreales > Nectriaceae > Fusarium > Fusarium guadeloupense. The sequence goes on from JAJJWM010000496.1 coordinate 21,149, forward strand.
TTTATCAAGCATATCATCGATTCAAGACGGGAGGGTGCAGCCGATGATTTTTGGAGAGGAAGCTTCGAGGGATGTGAGGCACCTGCCTACCCTCCTCTCCCATCGACCGGTTTCCAGCCGCGTGCAGATACAGTTCTCGATAAGACCATCAAGGGGCTCGGACAATCTCCTTCGGGTATCACGATGTCTAGTACTATCCGTACAGCTTGGGCAACGCTGCTATCCAACGTCACGAACTCGCCGGATGTGGTATTTGGCGTCGTTGTCTCGGGCAGACAGGCCCCTCTACGTGATATTGAGCGGATGGCTGGACCCACCATCGCAACACTGCCGGTTCGGGTTCTGCTCGACCGTCATTCACAGGTGCAAGACCAGTTGAGTGAGGTACAGGACAACACTGCACTCATGACAAGATACGAGCAGACTGGACTGCAGAACATCCAGCGTGTCAGTCCCGAAGCGCAAGAAGCATGCCGCTTTCAGACCCTCCTCGTTGTTCAGCCGGCAAGACAGGAATCTGGCGACGACGAACCTACCGGACGTGTCTTTGCATCCACGCGAGCCCTTGACGAAGGTGCCCTGGGAGGCACGGACGGTTTCAGCACTTACGCCATGATGCTCACATGCGAGCAAATCGGTCATGACCTGGACCTCAGCTTGAGTATTGACTCCCGAGTAGTTGAAAGCAGCCGAGCAGAGAGGATGCTAGACCAGTTCGAGCACATTATTCGTCAGTTATGCGACTCGACCAAGTCTCAGGCCAAGCTCGGTGACTTGAGCATGCTTAGTCCACGGGATCTTCGTGATATCTGGACTTGGAATGCTGTCGTGCCTGAGACCTCCAGCCAATGCGTGCACAACCTATTCAGCAGAACCGCCCAACAGCAGCCCTCGGCCATAGCAGTGGAAGCTTGGAACGGTAGCTTGACCTATCAGCAGCTGGAAGAGTACTCAACCGCACTCGCCCATCACCTGCAGGGTCTCGCTATTGACAAAACGTCCCAACCTATCGTGCCTCTCTGCTTCGAAAAGTCAGTCTGGACACCCGTTGCTATGCTTGCCATCATCAAGATCGGAGCTGCTGTTCTTGCCTTGGATGTGACCCAACCGGAAGAACGGCTGCAATCTATTATCAGGCAGGCCAATCCCTCAATCACCATCTCATCAACCAACGGTGCAGCCCTGATTTCCCGCATCTCTACATGCAACAACATCTCAATCGACAAGGCTACTTTTGGCAATTTGCTGCCACTTTCGAATGGATTACTTACACTTCCTGATGTTGATCCAGAAAGCACGCTTTACCTCGCTTTCACCAGTGGCAGTACGGGTGAGCCCAAGGGTGTGATGCTTTCGCATTCAAACTTCAGCTCTTTAGTTCGGCATCAAGGCCACATGTTCCCACATGACTGCAGGGTCTTCGACTTCGCCTCATACGCGTTCGATGTCTCAATTTACAATGTTTTCCAGACATTGATTGCTGGCGGTTGCCTCTGCACGCCATCAGAGGAAGACAGGAAGAATGACATCGCAGGTTCGATGACAAGGCTGCGTGTCAACCAAGCAACGCTTACAGCTACCGTCACCGATATTCTTCCGGATTCCGTTATTAAGAATTTACGCCTAATCGAGACGGGTGGTGAAGCCGTCAACCAGGCTGTAATCAACCGTCTTACGAGTTTGTGTCAAGTCCGGATTGCTTATGGACCCGTCGAGTGCACCATTGGAGTTACCTGGGCCACAGAGAACCTTGTCGATCGTGCTATCGGTCGTGGCTACGGTGCCTGCACATGGGTTGTGGATACATCGTCTTCAGAGCCTACCTTGGCCAGCGTTGGAGCCGTCGGAGAGCTGTGGATTGAGGGTCCTCTCGTTGGAAAAGGCTACCTCAATGATGAAGAAAAGACTGTGGCATCATTCATCCAAGACCCTCCTTTCCTTGTGGAGAGCGGTCTATCAGACCACCCTGGCCGCAAGGGGCGCCTTTACAAGACTGGAGACTTAGTCCGATACAACGAGGACGGTACCTTGACTTTTGTTGGTCGCAAGGACACTCAAATCAAGATCCGAGGCCAACGTATCGAGTTGGGCGAAGTTGAACATAACGCCGCTCAGCTGCTAGATGCAGACGCACAGGTAGTTGCTGAAGTAGTCACACCACGAGCCAGTGACACACAGGTACTAGTCGTGTTTGTTGTACCTCCAAAGGCTGAGGATATGAGTGAGGAGGAACTCTCGACTACCGTTGCCAACATGACCAAGGATCTCAACACTCGCCTTTCGGCTGTCCTTCCAATCTACATGATTCCCTTAGGGTATATACCTCTGCGCAAGCTTCCAATGCTAACGACAGGCAAGACCGATCGCCGTGGGCTCCGACAGCAAGTTTCCTCGCTTACCCACAAGGAGCTCGCAGACTTGACAACTGTAGCTTCATCCAAGCGAACAGTGTCCACAACTGAGGAAAAGAAGCTCCAGCAGTTATGGGCAGCCATACTTGGCCTTGATCCTGAAACCATCGCTGCAGACGACAGCTTCCTTAGCGTTGGTGGTGACTCTATCCAAGCAATGAGGCTTGTGGCTGCTGCTCAGCGTGAAGGGCTGTCGCTGACTGTCGCTGATGTCCTGAGTCAGCCAGTTCTCCATGAGATGGCACAATCCTTAGTTGATACTCATCAACTTGACTCCTCATCTGCTCAAAAGTCTGGAGATGTGCATCAACCTGAGCCATTTTCACTTCTGAACTCAGATGACTCCAAGTCACTCATTGACAAGGCCTCTAACCTTCTTGCTGGAGACTTTGGCGCAATCCAAGATATCCTCCCTGTCTCCCATACACAGCTGGAGTTCCTCACCGGATCTATCGATAAGACTCCAGTGGGCATCCATAACTTCTATCTGGACTTGCCATCCTCCATTGACATCTCGCGCCTTCAAAATTGCTGTTCACGCCTTATGGAGCAGTTTGAGATTCTTCGTGCCGTCTTCTTTGCTTACAAAGACAACTTCTACCAAGCAATTTTGCAACGTCTCCCTGCACCTTTTGAGGTCCGCGACGTAAAGAACGATCTACTCGGAGGCTTCAACCTACTATGTGAGGAGCTCGATAGCCAGCCTGCTACACTGGGACGACCGTTCCTACGCTTTGTGGTGCTCCAAGCTGACAATGGCAACATGCGTTTTGTCATTCGCATCTTCCACGGTCAATATGACGGTCTCGGCTTTGGTCGAATCCTGCAAGCACTCGCCGACTTGTATCATGGCAAGTCACTTGCACTGGAACCCAGTGTATCCAGTTTGATCTCTCTTCAGCAGTCACCACTCGACTACTCTTACTGGAACTCACTGCTTCAGAACTCGTCGATGTCGTATCTGGGAGACTTGTCTGCTATTGGCAAGAGTGAGAGTGACTTCAGTATCATTCGGGTTGAGAGGACCATCAATGCGCCCAAGGTCCAAGTGGCGTCTGGCAATACACCCGCTACAATCTTCACAGCAGCATGCGCTTTGATGATTGCGTCAGTCACAAAATCACGTGATGTCCTCTTCGGTCGCGTTGTCTCAGGTCGAAGTGCTCTACCTCCTTCAGTTCGCGACATTGTCTTCCCCTGCATCACTACTCTGCCTGTGCGCGTAGAGCTGGGTTCAGACGATGACAACATTGGCAATCTGTCAACCTCGATCCAAGACCAATACATCAAGGCCCTGAGTTTCGAGAATATTGGAATCGAGCAGCTGTCCGCCAAATGTATATCTTGGCCCAAGGATGCTAGTGAATTTGGTGTTGTTACGCAATATCAAAATGTGGAAGAGAACCCCTGCTTGGAACTATCCGGCGTTTCGACCCCTATCCAACACTACAGGTCAGCGGCAGACGAGCGTCCTCGCATCGATACAATCCATGTTGTGGCAGTCCCAACTGGCGACGAGTTGAAGCTTTTTATCAGCGCTAAATCGACAATTTGTGATAGAGCCTCATTGGAAACTTGCATGGACATACTTGAGCGCGCTTTGGTCTAGGTATTCGTCTGTATGAGCAGAATGTGAGATTATATTATTTCCTTGCATAGATATTATAGCTAGATAGGAGCTAGGGATAGCAGCTAGAATTTGATTTTTATTCTTCGTTCTTCTTATGTTTATCAGCTTTCCCTAAGTGGCTTTTATAGTTGAGATCCTTCTTCCAAGCCCATGATGCCAGGCTACGACACAGCGTATAGAACTAATTTGAATTGTTGTGTCTATCCATAAACATTTAATTGTAGAAGGAGCTTATAAGACAGATTCGTCGACATCATGTGCTACGGCGCGACCACCAGTCATGGCATGGATGTTGGTGTAATCTTCTCCTCCCTGGCTTTCTTCTTGCTCATGAGGACTCCATTGGGTGCCTTGCCTGTCGCTAATTCTGCAACTGCTGATGTACGAGCGACAATTGAGTGTCTCGCAAGCTTCATGGTTGCTTCTGATGATGCTATTGTAGTTGATGTTACCTTGCGTGAAGGACTAGCTCGGAAGGGCTGGGAAGAAGAGAAAGGTTCCATCATCAAGGCTGAGGGTGCCGAGTTTTATCCATCACGATGCTGCGCAGCTAGCAACCAGTGACAATATCGATGACAAGTCCACTCCTAATTCACTGCGGCTTTATATTGACTTGCTTGAGGTCAGAGAAGGTCAGGTTGTCTGTATCGTCGGCCCGGTAGCTTCTATCGATGGTCGTTATGGAAAGGTCCTACCGCTAGGAAACTTCAACAAGGTGGTTTTCATCGCCGTAGGCAGCAGAATTGCGGTCCCACTCTCTTACCTCGAGAAGCTTACATCTTGCACCCGGCCAAAATCGGTCGAAATCCACTGGGCAGTCCGACAGCCCGCTCTAGCTGTCGATATTCTCGAACACGAGTTAAATGATGCACTTGGCAATGAGCAGGTCAAGATTGCTATATACGTGACTGGCGTGGACAGTAGAAGAACAGGTGACCAGGCCATCTATCGCCTCGTGGAGTGGAGATCTAAACGATTGAATGTTGAAAAAGTCATCGATAGGGTCTTGAATACTGGACAGGATGGTAGTCTCGCGGTAGTCACAAGTGGTCAGGGCAGGATGGCCAACGAAAGCAGATGCGTTATGACATCCAGAACGGTGCCTTCTTTGCCCCGTGTGAAGTACTTCGAGGAGTTTCCAATGGTAACTAGCGTGATGAATCTGAAGAGAACTAGGTTATTACGCAGGGTTTTCTTTTATCTATTTTCAAAACACATCTATCTATCGATGCAAAACAGATTTGAACGTCTTCGTTAGAGCCTGTTCCTACTACAAAGTAGGGTACGTTATATCAGAACACATGTCTTGGACTTCCCACTGACAGAAGCTACAACGATTACAAAACTGTTGTGTAAGCATATCCTCTCTTACGTTGATATTCATAACCTTTGTTATCATAGATGACCTTGGATCCTTCCATTCATGAGATGCCCGAAGTAGCTGGATGTTCATCTTGCTACATATGCAACGTCTTCTTAGAGAATATAGTATAAATAGTGGGTATCCAGAATTCTTCAGAGAGTCAGATAGTTATGATGCAGCGAGATAAGCTAGAATGAGTTGCGATCTGCGCATTACGAAATGATTCAAATCATGCTCAGGAGCGACGGAAGTAAGTTTTCTGTGTTGACAAAACTCGAACAGAGCATGTGTAGTCGAAGAAGGGACCCTGAAATAGACTGAGCCCGAATGAACGGTCAGACAAATATTGCTTCCAATCAAGAAACCTTTGTCGCTTACAATTGCCTAGACTTCCTGCGAGAGAAATCAAAGCCATTCTACAGATCGCTTCCTTACATTCCATCAATATTTTTCTGTAGCTAGCCCAATTGTCTTCATTCGTTTGCTGTCTTCCGAATAATTCCATTGCTTGCGGGGCAATTAAATAAAGTAGACAGTTTCCTTAAGAACGGTGATAGATGCAGAGAGACCGGCACCCTGTTTTTCACTCTCTTCCTTTGGCAATGTTGTCTCTATTGTAAGACATCTGGCCATCTTTAGAGTACTCCATAGTTTGATATCGTCCAATCTGTGTAATATGTCGCTCGTTATCTGACTGAATTTGCTGTTTATGGTGAAATGCTCCACGCTTGGATTACCGAACGAGCCTAGAGCGACACTGGGCTTTTAAGTAAGGCCGCTGAGCGCACACGCGCCAGGATTAAATCACGGATGGTAAAAGATGGGGCATAGCTACCGTAACAAAACATTGAAGTCAAGGAGGCTACGGAATCAGTGATCATCTTTTCGTCGTGTAGCTATAGGGGTGGGTCTCACTCAAATAGGCATGTTGTTTTAAGTAAAACCTGTCGGCAAAATATGTCCTTTTCGCTAACTTCTTCATAGCTGACGCAATGTTAGCTATATCGTGGGAATGGTCGAGGGCGGCTGCATTGCGAAAGTACTTTTACCGGCTTAGCGATTTCTGCACCTTTCGTCTCAAACTCTCCCTACCTTTCGTCAAAGCAAAGCCCAGGATTCACTTCTGCGTCAAGCTAATTTGTCAATGCATTTACTTCTTGCAAGGCGTAGGCTTTATGGACCTGTAGCTTGTTAACCCCTAACGTGGAACTGATAGTAGCCTTGCGGGACGTGTCGTGATTGTGTCAGTTCAGTAAGGCCTGCGAGTTTGAGAATGCTTATGAGACTTTCTCTTTCTAGCTATTCATTCAGAGGTGTTCAAGGTGGAGTGACTTTAAAGTATTTGTTTGTGCTGTCGAATAGTTCTTTGTAGACTGTTCACTGAGAGTCCTTTTAAAAACGTATTCCTTTCCAGGGTAGGCCTGCCAGCGATAGGGATCTTTGCGTTATGGGATGCAGTCCCACTTGGAACGGAATAAATGTAAGACCTAATAAATTAGGATTTGTAATGGGTCAGCTTCACATACAAGGAGGTTCGCTATCCAAATCTCACTTGATGTGATTATACAAAACTTCGCGACATTTGTTTCGCCTTTTTGTTCGTTCTATGTTACTTTGTCTTCTCTATAACGCCCCGAAAGGTCAGGAGCTCGATCGACGAGATGTCGAGGTATCGGACCAAGGTTCGCGTTCCTCTATCGCGTTGTCATCGATAACCCGCCGGTAATGTTTGATGAGCCAGTCGCGCAACCCGAAAGATAGCAATCAACGTGATTCGGATATCCGATCTCGATAGACGGTCGCCCGTGCTTCTATCGTTCCCCTCGAAGAATCGCTACCACAGCGGTCGTTTAATAGTTCGAAGTCTTCTCGCAGTTGTTATTTCCAATAACAAAACGAGCGAGGTCATTGCCTAACAGATCTCAAAATTGAGCATGACAAGCTGACACAAAGTGTGGCTTTAACTTGGTCCACAAGTAAGATTCCAGGGAGCGGCTTGCGCAACTCTAGTCTGATTCTCGTTCTAGGCTGGCTTGTACTGATGAATCTTGAATATCTAATACGTTGAAACTTTCCGCTCCATGGATGGCCTGGTGCGGCTTTATATATCTTAGTTTTCTACTAAAAACCTAACTACGTCTAATCATCACCTCCCATCCTTTCCATGGATTCAATGAGAACTCGGCAGGCCAAAAATAGACCTAATAAAATCAGGACACAAATGCCATGTCTGCTTTCATTTTGCCAGGTATATTTCCCCTAAGTTCAGGGATCTTTGTGATCAGCATTAAACACTGTCGACATCCTGCACACAAGAGCTAACCAGTTTCAACGCAAGTCAGAACAAAGACCATTGAACTCTATAGCCATGGACTAACAGCGGTGACAGCATTGCAGGTGTCGTAAAGCGACACGGGGTTGATAGAGGTAAACACAAATCTATTCATATCTGATTCCTCTCTGCATTCATTATCAGTATCGACTGGCAAATTCATCGCATTATCCCTATACGGATTCGTCATGGATGACGTCGACGCGTCTGAGTCTCCAGACTCTCAACAATTGCCCGAAATGGACCGAGAGATTCCAGACTCACAAGAGAGCGGTAAAGAGATAAGGAAATATCCTTGGTATATGGCGATAATAGAGAGAGTGGGATGCTGAGGGTGAGCTATACCGAAATTATATAGTGATGCAAAACTTGGTGATTTGATGTCAGTAACCAATGTAAACCCCATTCCTGTTTTATCCAAATAACAGGGGCCCTTGTTTTTAAAGCTTTTGGTCAGCTGTCTTGTCGACACTTGAGCACACTTAGTCTGTTCTTAGTATACAATCCTGCCTAAGACTTCCAGCTATTGTAAGACTCTGAGTTTAAAGACCTATAGTTACTTTAGTCTTGTTGTAGGGTGTGTGCCAAGTGATGTGTGTGTTGATGTTACAGTTAAGATGAGCCTAGCAGGGTCAGGCTAGCTTAGGAGAGCTGGCTGCTGACTCAGCAGACAGGCCCCGCGGAACAACTCTTAGCCCAGAAATCTCAGCGAAATATCCTCACTTTGTTCAAGGGGGAGGGAGGCCATGGGTGGTCGTGGTTAGTATGACCGGATAAAGCTTAGCGGCAACTGGACAACTCACTCTCCGCAAACCCTGGGCGGTAGACTTATTTTCCCAGTGTGGAGTCCCTGGTAAAGACGTTAAAGTCCAGCCTTTAACCCGCTGCCTTCTTCGCCTTTAGCGTTACAGCGAAGAAACAACGCAGCCTACTGAAGATAACTGCTTAATAGATTGACAAGAACGCCGAGAACGGATGTTCTGGCTTGAGATGTCAATCATCCACTGAACAGGGGCATAAGTCTGGAAGCCACCTGGGCAGATGGCTGAGTCTAGACTCCCGAAGGATAGGGGCATCTGACTGTCACCGTTATTGATACAAGGCCAGTGATGTTATGCGTCAAACCGAGCGGCTTGGTTTAATTCTTCACGGTACCTCTCCTTGCTCTCATGTTTTCCTTTTTTGATTCTAGTCTCTTGCACACATTTCTAGAGGGCTAGGGTTGGTGCAGTTAACAGATCGGAGGAATGCTCCGCTTAGGTTACCCTACAAATGTAGATGCCATTTAGTTGAATTGCTGAGCCTACTTCAATCTTCCTTGAAATCTGCCTAGCGCCACCTCTAACGTGCATGACTATTGATGACAGGATGGCGCTCAGTCTAGATCTAGGATCCTATGGCACGTTCAAGAGGAGGCCCAAGTGAGTGGGTGATTACTTTGAGGCTGACCGCTGATGCAGGAACACGTTTATAGCCACTGAGCTCCGTTTCCGGCTAATAAGGCTGAAACTTAAAGGCCGTTTGGATTGGAAACCTTTCTTTACCGCCATGTAAGCCTTGTTCCATCAGTCTGGTTCCGGATGTTAGTTCTTGACAGCCAGCCTTAACAGTTTGTCCGAGCGTTAGTATACATCTTCATTTTGAGAGGCTTATGACTTCATACCAGTATCTTCGAATATTTTGAAAGCTGGCGATAAAGCGTAGCGTGAGAGGAATAAAAAGTATAAAAAGGCCGCCGTTTGTCTTAACGGCAGCGCCTTTCACAACAAGCCATTCATCCCTTATCCTAGACAAACTTTCTTATTTAAATCACCTTTATTCAAAATCTGAACCATGAAGTTTATTACCGTTCTTTTTAATCTTACCGGCCTTGTCGGTTTGGCTATTGCCCAGGCACCCATTAAGAACAACGGACTTAGCCCCGAAGTTGTTATACAGGACAGCTACATCATCACATACAAGTCCAGCGCAACGTCCAGCAACAAGAAGAAGCACGAAGAAGCTATCACCAAGAAGGCCAAGAACAAGGGCAAGAAAGGTGTCGTTGAAAGCATCAACCTTGACGGCTTCCATGGCTACGTCGCTCAGATTTCACCCTCGGAGCTCAAGGATGTTGTGAACTCAAACTTGGTTAGCAATTTTAACTTCTGGTCTTTGTGAGGCATATGCTAACTTCTGTAATTAGGTCGCTTATATCGAGAAGGATGCTGTGGTTAATATTACCGCTGTTGCCTCCCCTGCTTTTAGCCCCCTTACTAAGCGCGCCTATACTACTCAACGTCACGCCCCTTGGGGTCTCGCCCGTATCTCACACCGCCCTACTACAAATGGCCTTGACTCTGGCTACTACTATGACACCACCGCCGGCGCCGGCATACATGTGTACGTACTCGACTCGGGTATTCGAACCACCCACAGTGAATTCTCTGGTGGCCGTGCCATTTGGGGCACTAATACCATCGTTGGATCTCTGAATAAGGATGAGAATGGTCACGGTACCCACGTTGCCGGCACTATCTGTGGCAAGACTTATGGCGTGTCCAAGGCCTGTACGGTGTATGCCGTCAAAGTGCTTGATAAGAACGGCAGTGGCTCTATAGCTGGTGTGATCCAGGGCTTGCAGTGGGCCGTTAATAACGCCAAGAACCGAGGCATCGCTACCAAGGCCATTATTAATATGTCCTTGGGTGCCCCATATACTGCCGCCGTGAACGACGCTGTCAAGGCTGCTACCAATGCTGGTATTACTGTGGTTGTCGCTGCCGGTAACTCCAACGACGATGCCTATTACTACTCGCCCGCTTCCGCACCCTCTGCCATTACAGTTGGTGCCGTTGACTCTTCTACCTCTCGCACATGGTTCTCTAACTATGGCCCCTTGGTCGACATCTTTGCGCCCGGTAGTGGTATACTCAGCTCGTGGCACCTCGATGACTCTGCCAGCAGGTACATGGACGGCACAAGTATGGCCTCGCCGCATGTTGCTGGTCTCGCTGCGTACTTTATGTCGAAGGAGGGGATCCGGGGTTCGGCTGCTGTTACTCAACGCATCTTTAACACTGCTATTACCGGCGCTGTTCGTGACCCTCAAGGCAGTTATAACCGCCTTGCCTATAACGCTGGGGGTGCTTAGTTGATAGGTGTTTATATATATTGAATACTATCATGTAATGTAGTCTTGTCGCTATTATGTGAGCGGTGCTATACTACCCTTATCTTTAGGGGGAAAACTGTGTTATTTTGTGGTTGTTGAAACATCTTGCTTTGAAGTCTAAATGGGTAGTTCTAGGGACTGGGGTTCACTTGCAGTCGTTGCACACGGCCCTGTTTGGCTGCGCTCGCATTTGCTTTGACAATGCTTCTTGTCCTAGGAACAAGTACCCCATTGTTTTCAACCCTTAAACAAGCTTTTCCCACTGCACTCATCTTTCCCTACAACCACGTCTGTAAGTTGTTTATCGGAATAGGTCTGAGCCTGAACTGTAACATATTTGAGTATCTCCGGATTTTGTCTGGAATACTCACAGAAACCACCAATAGCGTAACTAAGGTTGTCATATAAGTCCCTGGAACCTCAGGGATATATCCTCACCCTGTTCAAGTGCTAATGCAAACTGGCCATTGTCGCTGTAATCACTGGGAACTGGTTGTAGAAACTGTTGCCCTTGACCGAATGCGTCGAAAAGGCTCAGTAAATCATCCCCCATCTGGTACATGTCAGGAACAGAACTATTCAGGTCCTTGTCAGACATCATGATATCTCCAAAAGAGTATTCGTACTCGGGCATCGCTATTGGCACCTGATGATCCAATCCTGTTATGGCTTCGGCTGTATGGTTCCGGCTATCTGTTGCCTCGCTCTCGCCATGTTTCTGTACCTCGCTATCGTTGGGATTGCCATTAGGGAGACCCAGTGTTCTCATCCTCGGTACGAGACCGCGGATGCTGTTCCAAAGTCGTCTGCTAACAACGTTGTGGCGAGAAAGACCTCTCACCAAGTCTACACCGTCAAGAAATACCTTGCGACATGGTGCAGCAAACATTTCCGGAGCATGGGAAACGGCGAGAAAGATAATGGCCAGTGCACCCAGAAGAAAATAGTTAAATGCATTCTGCTGTCGGGAATAGATATCGGTAGTTGTATGAAGATGAACGAGAACTTGTATAGTATCCTGGGCGATGTCGACGACTAGCCAAGCTTTCTGGGGGTTTGCTGCAATACTGGTCGTACTCATTAGATGATGACGATAGATGAGTATTCGAGCGTAGTTCCCTCGGAGATACAAGAGGGCACGTAGACGATGTGCAAGTCGCGGTTGTGCATGAGGTGCAAGACCAAGACGAGGGTGGCGTAGCTTAAGATGGGGAGGTATAGAGCCCAGCCAATCTTGAGTGCACAAGTCCAAAGCTGCGGCGGTGTCATCGGGGATCATCTGAGATGCGGAGCCAAATGGTGGGATAGCGTCCCAGAGCTTAGAGCAAAGCTGCCCGTAGCCGACCATACACTTGAGGTACAAATACTCTTCGCCCTAGGAAGTCATGGTTAGTTTGAGCTGGAAACGGCTTTGTCGCCGTATTTGGGAGAAAGCAGATGGAAGTGAGGAATGACCAAACACTTACTGGCTTGGGTAGCTCGGGATCAACATCCTTGTCAACAAGCGCAAAGGACAGGCTTGTACCGAAACTCCAACGTCGATCAAGTACATAGACGCACCAAAAGACACGAATTGCCAGACGATGAGAGTCAGGGTCTTTAAAATTGTCCAAAAGGCTACGTTTTCTGTGAAGACCCATTTCCAACGCTTCTCGAGCAGCTATACCGATTGTACGCCAAGAGAGTAACTCCTCGCCAGAGTGGAAGTAATAGATACTCTGCAACCCTCATCAGTATAGATTATCTTGTCAGATCCAGATTCACTTACTAGCATCGTGAGCAGTTGTATATCTTTCAAGTCTACCTGAGGATTATGGATGCTAGACACGTTGGTCTCAACAGCCTCGACGATAGCAGTGCTCAGCTCACTCTTTCCATGTTCCTCCAAGACGATTCCTGTCGCTACTGCGAGCTTCGCGATGGCAATATCCCTGCTGCACAGCGTAGTGCTTGTCTCAGCCGAAGTGTCTTTATCCTGCGCGGCCATGAGTCCATTCCGGATGGCACAGAGGATATCATTAGACCGTATAACATATTCTCCAATATCGATGAAGGGATAAACTGATTCGACTTCTTCCTGAAAGATGGCAAGATACTTGGTAACATCGCTTGCAGTACAGCGATCCCAGAAGAGTAAGTTCGTGCTCATCCCTTGATCGACCGTCTCTAGAGGCGACTGGGCACCGCTAGGAGGCATCGAGTCGAACTTGGGTACGCCCATGTCATTCAGAGATCTTTCGCTGACTAAAATACCAAAATGAGACCTTGTTGGGCCGATGAATTGAGGTTGTCTGGGAACAACATTTCGCTGAGTACTTGCGGGTGATTGGTAGGCGAACGAATCTCGTGATAGCGGTGAAACAGTTGATGTCTCTCGCGTTTGCTGCTTGAGATCTTTGACCACGCCGATCAAGTCAGTGACTTGCTGGCGTAGCTGTGATACCTCATGGGTTAGAGCTTGAAGGTTTTGGCCCCTGTATCATAACCAAGTCAATTGGGGTTCAGAAGCATATAGGTGGTATGAGGCTGTGTGCATACTCGTCAAGCTTGTTCCTTGCTGCTTGGGCGCTAGAAGCAAATGTGCACTTCAAATCACCAGCAATGCATCGTTCACAGCTATTGTCCCCTGCAGGTATGCACTTGAGCTTCTTTTTCTTACAATCATCGCTAATTCTCTTTGTTATTACCAGTATTCATTGATCCCATATTGTACTTACCATGCCGCTGATGTGTATTTGCCCCTCTTTGATCGTCCAGTGACAACAATCTCAGTAGTCTCACTTCCCTCGGCAGCGTTCCGCTTCTTTGGTTTTGGCGTGGACTGTTCTCCAGACGCTTGTCGAGGATGGTCCATGCTCGTTTGCTGACAATGTCAGCAGATTTCCGAAGTCTAGAGGAAGAACAAAGCAATCAAATTGATGAAGCGGGGCCTTCCAACTGGATATGAGCCCACGTTGAAGCTATGTCGGAATATTTCCGAATTTCCGAGTAGCTCTAACTATCCGCAGCTAGTCCTCGGAAACCTTAGCCATAGACACCCCGCAATCGTTATGGAGGGCACCATCGTAGAATGCCAGTCTCCGGCACGTAAGAACAGTTTGTTAGTAATGGCACAGCCATTTGTCGTAGTATATGAATATGACCGTCTCGCCATTTCAACCAATAAATACTTGCTTGTTACCAGACGCTTGGCAGCTGCTTCGATACGCCTCAAGTTGACCCCAACAGCAATCTCCCGTACGACATGACTATCGCAAATGTTCTTCTTTCTCTGAACAAACACGTTCAAGAAAACAAGAGCGAATCACTTCTTGTGACCCTGATCATTACTCCACTGATCTACGTAGTCATCAATGAGTTCATACGGCACAACGCAAGAATCAGCAAGCTCCCAGGACCTTCTGGCTTACCTTTGATTGGAAACATTCGGGATATTCACGTAAACGCCGCTGAGAAATATCGCGAGTGGGCAAAGAAATACGGAGGAGTGTACCAGATCCAGCTTGGCAATATTCCAATTGTCGTCGTCAATTCTGCCAATGCCGCCAAAACCATCTTTGGCAGCAATGCCCAAGCGCTGAGCTCTCGTCCGGAGTTTTATACCTTCCACAAGGTAAGCTTCTTCATCTCGCATTTGATGCGTCGTCTTTTACCTTATCCGACATGATTCTGACTTTTGCAGGTCCTCTCTGATACTGCTGGCACCACTATTGGCACCTCACCCTACAGTGATTCTCTGAAGCGTCGTCGCAAGGGAGCTGCATCTGCTCTCAACCGTCCATCTGTCGCTACTTATGTCGATCACCTCGATGTTGAGACCCGAGACTTTATCAAGGAGCTCTACGAGTATGGAAACGGTGGAAGTACACCCGTCGACCCCATGCCCATGATTCAGCGGTTGTCTCTTTCTCTCGCTCTGACACTCAATTGGGGTGTTCGCCTCAAGAGCCAGAAAGATGACATGTTCGAAGAGATTACACATGTTGAGGAGGAGATCAGCCGCTTTCGATCCACCACAGGCAATCTTCAAGACTATATACCGATCCTCCGACTCAATCCTTTCAACTTTCATTCATCCAAAGCTCGCGAGATGCGCAACAGGCGTGATAGGTATCTCACTGCTCTGAACAACGGCCTTGATGAGAGAATTGCCAACGGAACATACAAGCCATGCATCCAGGCCAATGTCATTCTAGACAAGGAGGCCAAGTTAAACAAGGACGAACTCACATCCATCAGTCTTACCATGCTTTCTGGTGGCCTGGATACAGTCACCACTCAAGTAGCTTGGTTTGTGGCTTTCCTAAGCCAACACCCAGAGATTCAGGACAAGGCTGTATCTGAAATACGCAAGTTCTTTACCGAAAAGGAACCCATGTGTGACGTTATGGATGATCAGAAGTGCGAGTATATTGTTGCGCTGGTCAAGGAGTCTCTTCGATACTTTACTGTCCTTAGGCTGGCACTGCCTCGAGCTTCCATTCGAGATATTGTGTACGAGGGCGTGACCATTCCCAAGGGAACTGTTATTTTTCTGAATGCGTGGGCCTGCAATATGGGTAAGTAATTCATCTTCTGTTCTCTCAGGTCGGCACTAACCACTTTCAAGATGATCAAGTGTGGGATGACCCCGAGGTGTTCCGTCCCGAGAGATGGTATGAGCAGCCCGACGCTCCCATGTTTACCTATGGCATTGGCTATCGTATGTGCGCTGGTTCTCTACTAGCGAACCGGGAACTGTACCTTGTGTACATGAGACTTTTTAACAGCCTCAAGATTGAGAAGTATGAGGATGTGGATTGTCATCCTGTTACTGGCAACTCAGACCCTACTAGTTTGGTTGCTATGCCTCGGAGATACAAGGCATTCTTTGTACCGCGGAATGCTAAGATTTTGGATACCGTTTTGGCTGAGAAGATGTAGCAAGATTTCAGTTTTGTTTATGATTTATGTCGAAAATTGCATCAAAGTTTTCATTGTGTCATCCACTTGTATTGCGTAGTGAGTAATATGCATGAGCTGTGGAAAAAAGCATTCTTTGTTATTGTGTATGTTCCAGTATGCTTCTATGAGGCATCTTTCTCAACCATTCTGGAGCGATTAACGTTCCTCCGGGAGTGCGCAAACTTGCTGGTCTTCGAGTCATGACCTGCAGTGGTGGTGTTTTGGAGGGTTCGGTGGTTAGTAATCTGTATCTGTCGACTGCCCATTCTTATTGATACTTTCGGACAAATTTATGTTTTCGGTTAAAGAAGTCATGGTGTATTTATGTAAAATCTTGAAGATTGTAGTGTGAGACTAGGTTTGCATTTGGTGATGAACAGTAACATTGTTAGGATCATGACCTTACTTTATGAATATTTTAAGAGATTAGTAGAAACGACGTAATAGCTTCACAGGTTTAGAAAAACTTATACATAGGTTTATTTATATGTTATTCATTATAGGTTATAAGCCAGCTTTGGTATTATACAATAATCTCATTCTCGAAATAAACCATAGCCACTCCTTCATTCACAGTCTTGGCAAACTGTTTCAGTTCCAGGTGGGCAGCGCATTCGGTGTCGTAGTAGTTGAAATCCTCCTGGCTCTGGAAAGTAGAGATGGCGACAACCGTGAAACCTTGAGCTCGTTGATCGGACTTTGCCTTGCCAGCTCGCACAGACACAATGTAAGGCTTTCCTTCCTGTGGAGAGATTAGAAACCAAGCTCAATTATGCGAAGAGCTTTTTCCGGTCATGACTGACCTTGGTAGCTTTAAGTGGCATCTGCTTGTAAAATTCCAGTAGCTTTTGTTGGTCCTCCTCCTTGGGAATCTTGAAAAGAGTGACTCGTGTAACTTGTCCAGACATGACTGCTGAGAAGCTGATGAAGATGGATATTGAATTGATCTGCTGACAAGGTGGATGACGGCAAGGTATATATACATATGTGCCGATTACGTTAGCCGAAAGGATAAAGTTAATTACTTACGGGCTCGGAATTCACTCCAGCAGTTCCGTAGATTCATGCAGCCCCGCTCTCAAGTGACATCCGCGAGTTTCTAGGACCATAATTTCCCTCAAACATTACTTGCTTGTCTTCTGTCTCATGAGATGAGTGAGCAGGAGTCTGCTTAACGGTTTGCCAGCCGATAAAAAATTCATGACCTAAATCAAAGCACTTGATATTTGGAAATATCTTATCTCTATGAGGTTTGGTGCGCCTCATGCAAACGGACTTGGGTCAATTCTCAATCCAAGTGTTATAAATCTAAATCTCTAATCTAAGAACGGTTAAAAGCAGCCAAAATAGTGTTGGAGCATTCTCCAAATCCAACAAGACCATCCTTTTGGCTACCAGACCAACCCGTGATAGTGATTTTATCACCGTCCTGTACGAATTTTCGTTCTTCTCCGCCGTCCAATTGCACAAAGGCTTTACCACCTTGAGTTTGTTCCAGTAGACTACCTTGAGTTCCTGCCTCTAGACCTGAAATGGTACCTGATCCTAGTAAATCACCTGTGCGCATATTGCAGCCCGAGATAGTGTGATGGGCAAGCATTTGCGGCCAAGACCAAAGTAAGTTCTTGGAGGATGTTTGCGTTATCTTTGTTGTGTTGCCCTTGTCAGCTTTGGATTTGTTAGTTATGTCTTATTTTCCTTATCGTTCGGTTAAACAGATTGTATAGCTTACTTGTCAGTGACACCTCAAGGTTGATATCAAGAACATTGTCTGTTCTCTTCTCATCGAGATATTCCTGTAAAGAGTTCTCATTGACGAGTCCCTGTGTTCGGAATGGCTCTAGGGCATCAGCCAGAACAACCCAAGGGCTAATCACGGTGCCAAAGTTCTTGGCATTGAAAGGGCCCAGTGGGACATATTCCCATTGTTGAATGTCTCGAGCACTCCAGTCATTCATGAGTACGTAGCCAAAGATATGCTCGTCTGCTTCGTTGACTGGAACCGGAACACCAAGCTCGTTGTTTTTACAAACGAACATGCCGAGTTCCAGTTCGATATCTAACCGGTTGCAGGGTTGAAAGACTGGAGTCTTGGCCTGGGGATTAGGCAAAACCTGTCCCCAAGGCCTGCGTAGCGGCGTGCCCGATACGACGACTGAGCTGGCTCGTCCATGATATGCAACTGGGAGATGGTTATAGTTGGGCTGCAGTGCGTTTTCTGGGCCTCGAAACAAGGCTCCAACAGTCTGGGCGTGGTTGCGACCAGCAAAAAAGTCGGTATAATCCCCAATCGACAAAGGAAGATGCATTTCTACCTCAGAGAGTGGGATCAATGCCTGCCGTTGTAGAGACTGGTTCTCTTTGAGGATCTCGGCATGGGGTGTCTCTTGGCGGAAAACATCTTGCAAATAAGCCCTGGTAGCGCGATGCGCTTGCCTGCCGAGGCTAGCAAAGTCGTTGAGAGTCGACTGAGAGAAGACGCTCAACTTGCCCGAGGGAAAGTTAGCCAATTTGGAGAAGCCATCGTGCTTGGCGAACTGGGACAAATCAAGCACATGGTCACCGATAGCCACAGCTGGGCGACGTGTTGGCTGATCCTTTGTTGAAATGATGCCAAAAGGGATATTAGCCAAAGAAAAATGGCTGCCCGAGGGGATAGATAACCAAGACGACATTGTGAATCTAGAGGGATGGTAGAGACGAAGTTGGGAGACTAGGGTTTTGCATTGACGAAAGGACATATTCGGCATTTATTAAGAAACAAATACTCATTCTTCATGATGTTCAACTACCGAAAAGCAAGCAGTCGGAAATCGTCATGGGTGTCGGAAATCTCGGAACGATTCCGAACATCCTCAATTGCACCTGTGTGCCTTATTATTACTGTACTACCCGGAACTTCGGATATCTGGAGGGAGGCTGCAACAATGATAAACAGCTAGACTATGCCAGTTAAGTGATGAGCCCAGTTCAATCATCTGCTCAAGCTTCCGCACATCGTATCTTGCTATCCAACAGCTACAACATGCCTGTCACCAATTTTACTGTCCCAGAAAAGTACACTTACCTGAACGGCTTTGATTCCTTCCACGAGTGAGTCCAAGAGAGACAATGTGTTTTCTTAATAATTTATTAATGGTGATTAGATCAGAAGCTGTAAAGGGTGCCCTGCCAGTAGGAGCCAACTCTCCCCAGAAGCCACCCTACGGACTCTACGCCGAGAAGCTCTCTGGTACGGCCTTCACTGCACCAAGGCATGAGAACAGGCAATCATGGCTATACCGAGTACTCCCTTCAGCTTCCCACTCTACCTTTGAACGCTACACCGATACTTCGGAGCCGTTGCTGAAAGCTGAACTCAACTATGTGCCTCAACAGTTACGATGGGACCCTTTCGATATTGACGAAGAGGTCGACTGGGTGCGGGGATTGAAGCTTGTCTCAGGAGCTGGTGATGCCACCATCAAAACTGGCCTTGGAATCTACATCTTCGCTGCCGGTCGCGATATGGACAAGACATCAGCAATGTATTCCTCGGACGGTGAGATGCTGATCGTGGTTCAACATGGTGCTCTAGATATTCAGACTGAGCTCGGACGACTTCTTGTCCGTCCCAACGAAATCGCCGTTCTCCCTCGAGGAATCAAATACCGCGTAACACTTCCGGATGGACCGGTTCGGGGTTACATCCTTGAGTTGTACCAGGGCCATTTCACCCTACCGGAACTGGGTCCTATTGGATCAAACTGCTTAGCGAACCCCAGAGACTTTCAAATCCCCGTTTCAGACTTTCAAGAGGATACCAATACCGATTGGACTATTTTCAACAAGTTCAATAACGAGCTTTTTGTTGCGCATCAAAGCCACACTCCATTTGACGTTGTAGCCTGGCATGGAAAGTAAGTGTGGTCCTTTTCATGGATTAGATTTCTGTCTGACTGACCTTTGACGCTAGATGTATGTGACACCACGTTTGGATTAAATGGTACTCTTTTATCGTTTCTTTGCTGATGTGAGGACAGTTTATCCCTACAAATACGACCTGGGCCGCTTCTCAGTAATCGGGAGTATCTCATTTGACCATCCAGATCCATCCATCTACACGGTTCTGACTGGCCCATCGGATCACCCTGGTACCGCAGTTGCTGACTTTGTCATCTTTCCACCACGTTGGCTTGTCCAAGAAGATACCTTCCGTCCACCCTGGTATCATCGCAATACCATGTCAGAATTCATGGGTTTGATTTGCGGCCAGTATGATGCAAAGACAGGCGGTGGCTTTCAACCGGCCGGAGCCAGCCTCCATAACATCATGACTGCTCATGGACCTGACGCCGAGTCTTTTGAGAAGGCTAGCAATACAGAACTCAAGCCCCAGAAGATTGGAGAGGGAAGCATGGCCTTTATGTTTGAGAGTAGCCTTATGCTCGGTATCACCAAGTGGGGGTTGGAGACGTGCCAAAAGGTTCAGCCGGATTATAACAAACACAGTTGGTCAGAGCTGAAGCCGCATTTTAAGCGACCATCTTGAGCTATCATTGAAACGGGGAAGAACAGTATATAAACCTTACACTTTTCAACGTCATTTATGGTGAGTCTGCAGGAGTTTGTTAATAATTTATGAGATGCGGGCCAGAGCAGAGACTGTGATAAAACGCTGGACGACAAATATTTGTCTGATACACATAACAATACAATAACATATGATTTTCGTAAGCAATATCTCTCTATTACTTAACATTCTGTTGAAACGCAGGCTAATCAGCGGATCTAGCCTTGATGTCATCCCAATTATCC
Organism: Fusarium guadeloupense; assembly: GCA_021655865.1. Taxonomy (NCBI): domain Eukaryota; kingdom Fungi; phylum Ascomycota; class Sordariomycetes; order Hypocreales; family Nectriaceae; genus Fusarium; species Fusarium guadeloupense. The sequence continues at coordinate 41,780 of JAJJWM010000496.1, forward strand.
CCAAATGGTTCCAGAGTCACACTGTAATCATCCTCTGCCTCTTCACCTTCCATTTTGAATATCTTGAATCCGGGCTTTTGGCTGCTTTTCTTTATCTTAACGCCAAACACCCAACATCTCATCCTGACGCCAGTGAAGAAAAGAACCCGTTTCTGATCCGTCCACGCTGACCGCCCACTGCTCGACTGTCCCCTGACCCACGATGTCTCTGAGCCAACTTTCCCTACATTAGCCATCTCACCCTTGATTCCAAGCGTCGCACTGTTGTTTTTGCACTCCCATGCACTGATTTGTATGTTGGTCGACGAATATGTCCCCGTCACGGCACAAAGATGATGCTTCTTGATATCTGGGTACTTCTTAAAGAGAGATTTCGCATTCTCTTTCAGCCAGACGATAAAGGGATCACGGAAATCGAAACCCTCGGACACCACATCGTTTTCGCATATAACGACCGCGCCAAAGTTCATTCGATGTGCTGAACATGATGGCGCTGCTCACGTCAACGGGCAGGCCCAAGGCGGCAGCACCAACGCCAGCTTCAAGATTGAGGTTGGTCTGGGACGTCTGGATTAATCGCAAAGGTCCAAGATGACAGATGTCTGGATCCTTCGCTTGCAGCTGGCCTACGGGCGGATAGCCGCTTCTTTGGACGGCTTCAGCATCCAGAAGGTTCAGGATGGGGTGCCAGCGCTGGTATTCATCAAGGTAGCCGATGGTACCGGGTTGGAGACGTGAGAATGGGGCAGGCTCGTAGAGTGCAAAGCCATACGGGTGATGTTGCATCGCCTTGCCGTAGTGCTCTGCGAGCCCTCCTTGGCCTGCATGCTTATCAAGGTTTGTGAGTTGAGATGGTTGAAGGGTTGTTGTTGACCTTTCGAACGTTGCTTGTCGAATCAGCTATTCTTCACTTGTATTCGGTTCTGCACCTTGATGATGTAGGGAAATGGACGGTGAGGCAAGGAAACTTGGCGGGATTTTAACATCTGCCATCGAGGGGCAACCCCTCGACGGGCTCCTCAGTTCTGATAGGTGGTCTATGGCAAGGTGTCAATGGAACACTGACGGGAATCGGAGTCAAGCGTAGATGCCAAATCACATGATACAGATCTAAGTGACATGTAATAATGACATAATAGCGTCGATTGAGTTACAAGCAAGGTCATATTGAGATCTTCGTCGGCCTCCCGGGTCATGCAAGGAAGAAGGCCAAAGATAATCAGCCACAACAATATTAACCCGCTGCAGACAGAAGCCACCACAGTTAGGACAAGTTAGCCCGTGCCTACCTTCGTAGAGGTATCGTAGAAACCTTGAAGTGTTGATTAGATTAGGTACTAGCCAATCGCTGCAAAACGTGCACGATTGATGGCCCAATCGCAACTGGAAACAAAGCACTGCCAAATTCGTGGACTGGGGAAGTGACCACAGATATTGCGCAATAATATCGATTCAGGCGCTACTTGCTCTACGACTATCCTATCCAACTCCAACTCCAACTACACTCTTTCATGAAAACTATCCTCATCACCAAATATCCTCCTGGAAAAGAAAATCAGAATCCACATGTTTGAAATCATGACACTCTGGGATGAACTTACCTGGTAACGACCGGAATCTCTCAATACTTTCAATCTCTCAGCCGCATTCTCAATGGAAGATTTGTCCTGTTCAGCCAACAGGGCAATAAAGGTCGAGTTAACATCACGCGCCATCGTCTTTGCATCTCCACACACGTAGATGTTTGCACCCTGGTTAATCATATCCAGCACCTCCCGAGCGTGTTCCTTGATCAAGTGTTGTACATATATCTTTCGAGAAGTCTCCCTCGAAAAGGCTGCTCGTATATCGAAGCTCGATCTCAGTGTTTCCTGATAGTTCTGAGAACGTGTAAGCTTTGAGACAACGCGCACTCAGGGATTTTAGCGTATACTTACTTGCCATTCGGATTGATAGAGGAAATCTTCATCTCGTCGGCGACACCCGAAGAACAAAAGAGTCTTACCAACAACATTCCCTTGTTTCGTCAGAGCAGCTCGTTCTTGTACAAATGCTCGGAATGGTGCAACACCGGTCCCAGGACCGATCATGATAATAGGTCGTGAGGGGTCCTTGGGTAGTTTGAAGTTGGACCTGCGAAGATGGACTGGAAGCTTGAAACCCTGATGCCTCCCACGAGGTCCATCAATGAGGTATTCTGTCTGAACAGCCCCAGGCCCTTGATCGCGAGCCTTCTTCAAAGCAAGTAGATAGTTTGTCGCAGTGCCTTTGAACACTTCGGGACGTCCCTTGATTTCGCAATTCTCAACCGCAACAGTGATCGAAAGCACATTTGGTTGCACTAAAGAGGATGAAGAAATGGAGTAATAGCGAGGCTGAAGCTTATTTAACCCCTCGATAATGGCTGAGAATGGTAGGCCATTCCACGGGCTGCCGTTGCTGAGCGAATTCAAGACTTGGGCGATGGTGAGACAAGGTTGGCTGATCCTTGTCTGGAAGTAATCCTTGTTGTTGCCCAGGTTTGCTGCCTCTGTCCTGGCTACCTCGGTGGGTGCAAAGGGAGCGATGAGGTTGATAAAGTCTCGTGATACCGGGCCACCAATCTCGAGGTAGTATCTCAGCGCTGTGGCATACGTGGTTGGCGAAGGAATGGGCGATTTAGCTGTAGATTCTCGACTGATGATAGAAATCACCGAGTCCCTCTTGCTTGCCAGTCCTAGTATGTTGAGGAGTTGGTTGACTTGATTCTCAGAGTTGGTGGGCCACACAGCGACATGATCTCCCGTCTCATATTCGAGACCTGAGGTACCAAGATCGATTTCCATATGTATGCAATTCCTATCGTTGGCATGGAAGAGCTCATGAGACTCTTGGATAGCTGCAAGATAGGGGTTGGTGTGGTTGAATTGACGATTTCCAGAGTTTGCGTCAAGGTTGTTCGTATTCGCTTCACCAAGGAATACCGAGGGCGAAGAAGCGTTCAAGTCATCTCTCTCCACAATCCCGAAAGTAGGCTCATAGGCGACGTTTCTTTCTTGAAGGTTGAAATGGCGGACAAGATTGGGCCACATATCTTGCTTCCATGATAGAAAGTCTTCTTCGGTTGTTCCAGCCGCGTCATCCGCTTCACCTATGCGAGCGAGGTTCTGTGCACCGAGGGAGTCCAGAGCTTTGCTGACGCGACGTACCATGGCATTGTAGTGCTCATACGTGCTATTGCCCAGCCCGAAAGCAACGTACTTGACGTTTTGGAGATCAAGCATTGGCTGTTCTCCATCGTCGCCACCAGTGATATAGTTGTAAAACTCCATGGCATTATCCGTTGGCTCACCCTCGCCGTAAGTAGCGAGAACAAATATAAAAATTGTTTGTCCCGAGATCTCGGAGAGGTCATGGTAGTCGTACTCTTCGAGGTCTGCCACTATAGGATCCAGTCCATATCGTGAACTAGCCTCTCTTGCCAGTTTCTGGGCGTAGTTCTCGGCAGTTCCAGTCTGCGATCCGTAGAGTATGACGCAGTTCTTTCCCGCAGTATTGGTTATATGGACAAGACTTCGAAGGCTGTCGCTATCCAAGGCTGTGTCTTTCGCTGAATCCAACTTGTCTTTGGACTTTGACAAGTTCCACAACTTTCCATTGGAGAGACATACGGCTGCCCCAAGGAGTAGAAACGTGAGTACCCAGAAGTCTATCATATCAACTTCGGAAATGTTGGCTGTGACGCCAATCTCGCTCGCTTGGTTGTCCATAGTGATATTGTCGGCTTCTGCCATGGTGATATGAATGAATGTACGAGATTGTGTAAATGAGCTTTACTGTAAGATATAACTGATGTTGCGTCTAGTCCAGCAAGTCAGGGCTTCATCCGCTTATCTTATTATCGTAAAGAAGCTATCATGAGTCTCAGAACGAGTCCAATCGGAATATCGTTCCGCGCCACGATTTTAGCTCACCGGCTTCTTTTCTTATCGCGATTCTGCGCTGCTCCATAATAGTACTTCGGAACGGTCGGACTATTTCCGACAGGCACATGTTGAATTTCTGGATAGTCCGAAATCTTCAGCGATTACATTGCATCCATCGGATACCAGGGCGAAGTGCTTGTGCCCGGAAAGTAAGGCTCTTAGCAATCTTCTTTTGTTACTTTTTTCTTCTATGAAATGAAAGAACAACTGTTAATCAGTAACAAGACATGTTCGGGATCAGTGTTGATCGCGGACCGTAAAATGATGTTAACAGTTCAAATTTCGTGCTTTTGTAGGGCTGGTCAAGTGATATATCTATCAAAACGAATCCGATTGATGTATTCAAATATTTTAATAATGCTTACATGCCTTCCATCTATTTTCACTTGATAACATCTAAGAATCCCAATATCTCTAAACCGTTCTTTTCCAGATGTCCTTTACTAAGCACCATGTTGCAAAGACTGATAGCGGAGAAACGAAAGTCTCGGGTATAAGGCCTTGTGGTAGACTCCAATGAAGTATCACAGGAGCCCATGCTAAGTTCTGCCACAAGTCTTGTTTCCATTTCTTTTTTGCTTCATTAGACTTGACTTCGGGGTCGGCTTGTAAGATGTGTGGCCAATCTAACAAGAGGCGGCTGATTTCCATCATGGTGAAGGCAGCCCAAAATCGAATTGCCAAGAATGACACTCTTTGTTGCGTCTTGGAAGACCATTGGACTAGTCTCTTTGAGGCAATCAAGGCCGTAGCTTCGCAAACATGGAATGAAGTCAGGCAGAGTATTTGCAGGGCTTCAATAACGGCGCCTTTCATGTTGACAGGTTCTTTGTTGGACCTGGTGGCTGAAATCCGGCCAGCGAGTTCAGCGGCGGCCATCCACATATCAAGAACTCCCCAAAGTCGGTTCATAATCTGCCATTCTTCAAATATCGTCGTCAAGACTCTCATGCGAGACGCAGCCTGGTTGGTAGAAGAGGCAATAAATTGGAGACAAGGCCACGCAGTCCATGTTCGACTGAGACGGCGTATGTATGAGTCTAAGAGTCCCAAAACAGTCGCAACTAGTCGTGTCGTCTCTCCAGAAAAGAGAAGAACGGCATCATGACCATCTCGAGCTTGGATCGCCCGGTGTAGATGAGCGATTCCCTCATGTACATGATTACATTTAGCGGGGAGGGAGTCCATCTGAGGGCAGTGGACGAAGTGGTTTGATGAAAGAAAGTAAGGAAGGAGGAATTCGATACGAAAGAGTCGAGAGATCAAGGGCCACGACAATAAAGCATATGCAGGACGTGGTCGAAGGTGCCCTGAAGAACTTCCAGGACAATTGCCAATGTGAGATGAGGTGCATCAAATAAGACACAGGTTAAGATGAATAACGACAAATAAGGGCCGAGTGATTGCCTTCCTAATACGGATATATGGCATCTGATCAACTCTTTCACATCTTGGCTGACTGCAAGATAAGTCGGAATACTAGTTCCGAGTTCCGAAGAAACCGACATGCCGAATAATCAACATCAACACCTAGTCCGGATTTATTCACCGTGTCTTTCATTCACATCTTGTACTGATAACACTGGGTGGATGCTAAAGTCCGCGGGGACGGTTACTTTATCACCCAAACTGATGGTACTTGTAGAGACTAGACATGGCATCTTCCACCTCATTCATTCATTGCATTGGGTCTGTTCGCGAAGGTTTGTAGTTGTAGAATAAGAAGATCCCAATTCCTGCGTTCCAAAACTATTGCCCTAATACATTGACCTTGACGCATTTAACCTGAGTCCAATCATGCAATGCATCATGGCCATTCTCTCTTCCAAAGCCACTCTGCTTGGTGCCCCCAAACGGAGTATTGGCATCTACGTTTCCCCATGAGTTGATAGTGACCAGGCCACACTCGAGTTGCTCAGACACCCTAATGGCTCTGCTAATGTCAGTAGTGAAAAGAGCAGCTGCCAAACCATAGATGCTGTCATTGGCAAAATTGATGACTTCCTGCTCTGTTCCGAACTTTGCGATGCTTGCCACTGGACCAAACACCTCTTCTCGAATGATGGTTGCTTCTGGTGGAACGTTGACAAAAGCAGTGTTTGGCACAAAATGTCCTTTGGAACTGCTCATGCCATCTTGATGCCCTCCATGGAGCAATTCGGTGCCTTCATTGCCAGCCTTTGTGATGTAGCTCATGATGCGTTCCTTTTGCGTCGAGCTGATGACTGGCCCTTTGACAGTCTCGTCTAGGAGAGGATCTCCCATGACAGCATTCTTGGTGCGTGCCGAGAACTCGGCGACAAAGCGGTCGTAGATCTCTTCCTGGACATAGATGCGACTACCAGCGACACAGATCTGTCCATTGTGGACCGTGATACCCATTGTTGACCATGCAAGGGCATTTTCCCAGTCAGCATCGGCAAATACAATAGTTGGCCCTTTGCCACCCAGCTCCAAACTGACTCTCTTGAGGTTTGATTTGGCTGCACTTGCTAGAATGGTTCGGCCGACACCGAGGCTGCCAGTGAAGGAGAGTTTTCTGACCAAGTTGTGATCTGCCAAGGCCTGACCAGCAACGGTTCCCAGGCCGCAGATGATATTGACAACGCCAGGGGGGAACCCAGCTTCAAGAACGAGTTGAGCTAGCTTTTGTCCATACAAGGGAGAGAGCTCAGGTGTCTTAATGATCAGGGTGTTTCCAGCGGCTAAAGCAGGGGCTAGCTTCCAAATAGTGATCATGCTGATTCATAGTGGGATGGTCAGCGCATGAGTCCTTGTATAATATGGGCAACACTCACAGAGGCGTGTTCCAAGGAACGACAGCGGCGCAGACACCAATTGGTTCTCGTCTGGTGTAGGCAATGCCTTTGTCAAGTTCCATAGAGTGTCCATCGATCTTGCCGGCCCATCCGGCGAAATATCGACATGTCTCTGCGGCCTGTGGAACGCTCAGACCGAGAGACATTTTATATAGCATGCCAGCATCGACAGCCTCGATAGATGCAAAGTCTTGTGCATTCTCTTCAATAAGTTCAGCCAATTTACTGAGCAACAGTCGCCGCTGCTGCGGTCGAGTAGCTTTCCAAACCGTGAAGGCCTTTCGAGAGGATTCAACCGCGCGATCAACATCAGCGGGCTGCGCAGCAGAAAGAGTGCCTATAACGTCTCCAGTAGCAGGATTGTCGACCGTGACTGTTTTCTCGCCAGTGGCTGCTTCGAACTGGTTGTGAATAAAAAGTCCGGTGGGAACTAAGTTCATGTTATCTATCATACCGATACCTGGGTATGGTAATGGGTACTATGTGGTAACTTACGTGTGATATTCCTACCGCCGGCTCCAGTAATGGTAATTTCTGTCATAGTGGTAGACTTGTAGTCGATTCAAGGATCTTTAAACTAAACCGATATTGTTTGTCAAATTTAAAAATGCCATTGACGAACTCGGACCGTTGGAGCAGCTAGAAGTCGTCTATCAATCTTCTATATAAAGAGCCTTCGGAACTAGGCACCTGTTTCCGTAGAGCTGCTGGTCTCAAGTGACTCTAGCTCGGTCGTAAACCACGGAATCGCGTTCCGACATTCAACATCACATCCTAGAAACTGGAAGAGTAACTTCGCGCTCAGACCAACGACACAATACTTGCGTTAGTAGACAATTCCCTCAACCTTGTGTGGATGGACATTCATGTTTTGATATTTCCACCTGTAGAATCAATCTTGATAGATGCATGGTACTCCGTGACGAGAACTATGGAGGTGTAGTGTTTTATCAATGCTACAAATACCGTACCTTTCTTACGTATTCATGTTCTGGGGTGTAATATTACAACCTATAACTTACCAATCACCACCTTGTAAGCAACTAACGCTGCACTAAACTTCTTTTCTGCTTAGGCTTTGAAATGTAGCCTCCCACATTCTTAGTTGCGAGCAATCTGGACCATAGCGCAGATCGAAATGGAATCAGAGATTTCAGAAACTCTGTTACTAATGGATTCCTGTAATACAATATTATAGTTAAACACTACTCAGTAAAAGACTTTACAATTTGGGGCTTTCCTCCTTGCAACATCCAGATGTCAATCTCGAACCAACGTCCTTATCCGACGGCACATCAATAGCTGGGTTTCCAGTGAAAAAGTCCGAAGGGGTGATATGCAGCTGTAGCATTTCGACAGGCATGACGGGCCAATCCTCGATCCTGGGATTATGTGTCAGGCCAAACACACTCCACACAACAATATCCTGATTCAAGACGTCGTCGTTGCGATCAGCTGCGTCACTGACACCGCCAACTTCGATCTTGCTCTGCAGTGTATAGCGTCCACCAGCATACAACTCGTGGTCCTTGTATCTGGTCACCCAGAGATGGTGCTTGGCGAAGAGAGCACGCTTGGCTTGCGTGCTGTTGGGGTCAGCCAAGAGTAGTTGTGTGGGAGGTGGTGTAATCTTGTATCCAACAGGCTTGCCCGTGATGCTGTTAACCTTATCGAGATTCTGGATTTTGAAGACACGGTTTCGGAATGGTGCAGCATCAATCCCCTGAGAGGTGGTGATGGGTGTCTGTCGCACCTCGTATAGATTACCGTTGGGGTTGGTTCTCTTATCCATGCGAAGAGGCAAGCTCTCTTCCTGGACGACTGTGTTGTTGTTCCCATCGATAGCCGGATCTATGCGGACGCAAAAGACGTGCTGGTGGTTCTGGGCCAAGGCGCCGGGACTGACAACATTGCCCCAGTCACTGGTTTTACCCGGATCGATGTTGACGACGGACACTATACCAGTTGCCCTAGCCTCAACGACAATGCCCGCAGCCTGGTCAAACTTGTAGTTGAAGATGTATTCGTAGTTTGCCAGGGTGATGATGAATTGGATTACTAGTTCCCGACGACGAGTAACGACGGCACGGCCAGTACGCCAATCAGTGTGCTTCCAATTGATTCCGTTGTCCTGTTCATGCAAACAGATGACGTTCTTTGTATCTTGAGCAGTGCCGTCAGAGTCTATCAGAACACCGTCAAAGTACTAGAGTGTTTGTTAGTTCCCAATTCGTTCTGCATATAGTAATGAAGCTCACTTTAATAACACCTAGACAGTCACAGCCCAAAGTCAGGTTGTTGACTGCATTACCAAGACCTCCGTCTCCAAAGTCGAATGCTTGCTTGCGATGATAAGGTGGGCGAGGATCCGCGTAAGGTACAGTCTTTTGTGCCATGTTAGCTTTCAATTCACATGATATTATCTCTTGTCGAGTGGCTTACCATATCACTAATGCTGAGTCGGTACATGATCGGACGACCGTCATAGCGAATATCATGAATGACGGCACCTTCACGGGGGTTGAATGTAACTCGCATACGCCACTTTTGCCACCGAATGAGGTTTCCCTCAGTAATGGAAAAGCTGGGCCCTTGGGGTTGCACGACCATCAAGGGCTTCAGGTCCTGCCGGGTCCCTCCAGGAAGCAGCTCTGGGACGTATTCTGCAGGTTGACAATGGTCGAGTAGGCCAACACCATGAGTCTTTTCCGTAAGACTATCACCCTTTCCGCCAGTGGCTGGTTCCTCAATGCGAACAATCTGCTTGGTACTGGCGTCCATAACAGGAATCAACGGTAAGGGGAAAGCATAGAAGTTTGAGTCTTGACCCTTGCGTGCATCGCGAGCAAAGACGAGAGCCTGGAAGTAACGAGTATTGCCATCTCCAACATCTGGGGCACCATAAGGCCAAGGTTCGACAACGGGCTCAAATCCTTCGGGTAACTTCAGCTTGCTAAGCTTTTCTTTGAACAGTTCCGAGCTTGCAACAGCTTCAACCAGCGTATCAAACTCATAACTATGTATTTGGTATCAGTCGATTGGGTGATGCAAGAGCAAGCGCTTAGAAACTCACATAGTCAAACTGGCCTGATGCTCTGGGCTGATGACTTGTTGTTCAACAATCTTAGTGTTAACCAGATCTACCACCGACTCATAGTATTGCGCCTTTTTGTTGCCACCAATAATGTCGTAGAATACCTGAGCGCACCGATGAGGTCGTGGGGATGTGCTGCGCAAGGCACCAGAGTGTTCAAGCTCGAGAAATTTGAGCACCTCCTCCTTAGGTGGTTCAAAGAGATAAGACTGTCTAAAGTATAGCAGCGAGCCCGGATGCGCAGCTTTGACAAGGTCTCGAGCAAGATTTGTCTCTTTGGTGCTCAAGGCGGAGAGGGGGTGGGGTAAAGCCATGATGTTGATGAAGACTGAAAAGACCGACTGGATGGGCAATAATTACAAACCAAAGGTGAAGAAACAAATCATCAAGGACAGGGGGTGCTCACAATTATACCGTAGTCGCTGGTGCAGTGTCGGAAACCAATAGTTTGAGGAGAATGAGCTAGGCTTGTCTGCAGATATTCACAAAACACGATATCCATCACTAAATCGGAACAATTTCCGAGGCCAAAGCACTGGAACAGATTCTCGGAACGCGGAAACTAGCTCACTCCATCCATCACCCTCATATCGCCACACGCGTACACGCACTAAGTTAGTTTAGTGTGTGGATCCAACCAGCTCACCAGATTTCCCCGCATTCTGTTCTCCGGATAGTGACACGATATGGCTGCAGTGCTATTCTTACTGCGGAGTAGTAGATTAGGAACTCGGTCGAAGCATTAATAACTTTGGTTTCCTCAGCTACAAATATGTCAGATGAATGGTTGACAGTATCAACCCAACATCAGTCAAGAACCATTCAACTCATATCATGGAGAAAGAAGTTGCTGCTAGCATGTCTGGGAGTCACACGACGATTCCCAATGAAGATGCGTTACGACTTGCCCAGCTGGGCCATACCCAGGAGCTTCAAAGAAACTACTCCCTCTTCTCACTATTTGCCTTGTGTATTTGTCTTATGGCCACTTGGGAGGCATTATCTACAGTCATTGCTACAGCCTTGATTAGTGGCGGGGCACCGTGTCTCTTTTACAATTAGTGAGCTCCGCGGTGATTTCTCTCCAAGACAAAGTGGCTAATGTTCGAAGTATCTTGTCAGCTATCTGCTCTCTGTGCATCGCCAGTTCTCTCGGTGAGATCGCATCGATATATCCCACTGCAGGAGGTAAAGCCTTGATGTTCACGCTTCGTCTCAAACTCGACAACTAACCGTTGACGAATAATTCAGGACAATACCACTGGGTGGCAGCTCTGACTCCCCCTTCGATTCGCTCTTTTACATCCTTCGTTACCGGCTGGATCTGCATTGGTGGTCAAGTCGTCTTGACGTCTTCAGCTGCCTTTGCAGCTGGTCTTCAGACACAATCACTTATTATCGTCAACGATGACTCATATGTTCCCAAGAGATGGCAGGGTATGTTATTCTTCTGGGCGATTTTGGTATATGGCCTTGTGGTCAACATCTGGGGCCACAGGCTACTACCCACGATCAACAACGTCTCTGGTTAGTCATATAGTCTTCTTGCCCAGTCCATTGATCATTTGCTTATCTTCCTTACACAGGCATCATTCACATTGTCGGCTTGGTTGCGATACTGATCGTCCTTGGTATCATGGCACCTAAAAACTCTGCAGCATTTGTCTTTACAAAGGTCGAAAACTTCAGTGGCTGGGGAAGCGACGGAGTCTCTTGGTTGATTGGGCTTTTGAGTACTGTTTATCCCTTCCTCGGGTAGGTCTCCAAATCTTCCATTATCCGCAGCTGCGTCATAAATGAATATTTAACCAACTCGCCCAAACAGATACGACGCTGCATGCCACCTGGCAGAAGAGATGCCTCACGCTAGTCGAAACGTGCCTTTGGCTATGGTTGGTAGCGTCGGTGTCAATGGTCTCATGGGTCTTGTATACGCCACAGTACTTCTCTTCTCGACTGGTCCCCTTGACACTCTCCTACAAACACCCACGGGATTCCCATTTATGCAGATCTTTTTAGATGCAACAAAGAGCAGGGCTGCGACTACCGTCTTGTCTGTCGCCATCATCTGTATCGCTATTGCTGCCACTGTTGCTGGGATTACATCTACATCGCGAACATTATGGGCGTTTGCTCGAGACAAGTCCACGCCGTTCGACAAGCAACTTAGCCAAGTGGACAAACGCCTACAGATACCCGTTTGGGCAGTGGTAGTTGTCACCATTCTCCAAATGTTGCTCGGGTTTATCTACCTGGGCAATAGCACCGCCTTCAATGCCATCCTGTCCATGGCCATTATCGGTATGTATGTCAGTTATGCTCTGCCCATCATTGCCATCTTGTTCCAAAGGCAAAATATCCTGTTGTCGAATGGCTTCGGGCCTTTCAGACTTGGCCGAATTGGAGGTCCTGTAATCAATATTATCAGCCTGATATGGATCATCACTGTCATTATCTTCAGCACATTCCCCGCTTCTATGCCTGTTAAACCAATAACTATGAACTATTCTATTGTTGTTATTACAGGGTGGCTTCTGGCTGGAATTTTGTACTATTTTTTCTTTGGAAGATACAAGTACAAGGTGCCTGTTGTCTGATTTGCACTCATACTTGGTTAAATATTTTCATACTTACAATGCACTCAAGCCTTTTCCGTATAACTTTATAAGAACATAATTGGAACTCTGTGTGATATAATCATTAAAAAATGCGCGCCACCCTGTAATAACTATTTTTAGCATCCTATAAATAGAGCAATCCTTGTGTCCCTGTGCAACACTTTTTGCGGCAGAAAACGCACCATAACCGACACTGTAAAGCTAACTAGTTATTGTTTCGCATCTGTCGCTCATGGACCCTTTCAGTAATTAAACGACTGACCACCATTCCCACTGACAAGATTCCCAGTCATCCAGCCCGACTCAGGACTGCAGATCATACTGACCAAGTCTGCAATCTCCTCAGGATATGCAGCTCGTCCACCAAATCCCTTTCCAAGCTCCTAGACTTCGGAACTGTCTGCCTCTCGAACGGCAACAAGAGGTGTGACGGGGTTCTAGAGCCCAAGAGCTTCCTTGATCTCGTCGCCAGCTGTCATATACATGTCTACCATGACAGGGCCAGGATTGATGGTGTTGACTATGCAGTTCTCAGCCAGCTCACGACACCAGACCCTAGCCATTGTTTCGATGGCCGCTTTGGTATTTGTAAGAGCGTTGTGCCTGGCGTACCAAGCTTGGGGTTGACGCTTGGCATCATGACAATGCAGCCGGATCGGTCTGTGGGTAGATGAGGCCTGCAGACACCGGTAAGCAAGGTTGGTCCTAGGATATTGACACGGTAAATGTGGTCAAAGTCTTGTTGGTTCACTGACTCAACAGGTCCAAGGTAGATAATGGCGGCGTTGTGGACAAGAATGTCAACTATCAGCTTGTCACCGCCAAAGTTCTCTTTGCATACCGCGATAAGGCAATGGCAGTCGTCGATCTTGCTCATATCGGCCCTACATGGCACGGCATTGACCGAGTACTTGGTCTTAAGCTTTTTGCTCGAGGCCTCAGCGGTGGCATCCTAAGACTCAGTCGCGTAATTGATGAGGATGTTGGCTCCTTGTTCAGCAAGGCTACGGGCGATGTATGATCCAATACCTGTAACAATATTCCCTGGCTAGCTTGAGCTATTTTTGCTAAGTAGGCCGTCATACTGTGGCATACCACGAGCAGAGCCGGTAATAATGGCAAGTTTGCCTTGGTGCACGCGCTGTTTGTCGTTCATGATAGAATTTGCAGAGAGTTCGTCTGCACGATGTATGTACAGGGAGAATTACGATGAACATCACAGGGACAAAGTGTTGTCCCGCTCAGATTTTATGATACATCAGTGGAGGTATCGAGTTTCCATTGACGATCCCCCTTGTTTCTCGTATCAGACAATTACTTGAGCTTGCGTAGGTAGTAGGCATAAAGCGGATCAATGGCTGGGTCTTATTTTACATGAATAAGCGACTAGATCGCCTGTTTCGTCAAATCGCACCTTACATCAACTACTTGTCTATCTATTAGACACCCTTTGCTGCGCCTTCGACACAATGGATCAAGTCGCTGGAGTAGGAGGTAAAGGCGGCATGGTTGTGGGTGTTCTCTGGGCTGAGCATGTCCTCTGCTATATCCTTATCGGCTTACTTCTTTACACTCGCTGCTTCATTCGAGGATCCGTCGGCTGGGATGATGCGTGTCTGGTTTCTGTGTCGGTTAGTTTACTGCGACAAGACTTCCAATTTTCTCAGCAGACTAGCATACGCGTAAGTTTCTTCTAACTATCCTTGCCATCTTCACCACCGTCTCTGCTCACCACGGTATGGGTCAGCACTTCAATGAGCTTACAACGCCTCAGTTTTCCGACGCAATGCTGTGGTTACTTTGCGCTCCGTCTACCGTTGCCATGGCCATAGGAATGGGCAAGGTAGTTGTCGCTATCTTTTTGCTCCGCATAGTAACTGCACCTTGGTAAGTGCATGTCCAATGCTGGCATACTCCCATCTGGCTACTGACTCTTGAATACCAGGCATCGGTGGTTTCTCTGGTTTTGTATAACCTCCATGATGGTTCTGAGTTTTTTTCTTGCCATCGCCATCTTCGCTCAGTGCACACCTATAGAGTCAATTTGGAATCCCTTGTTGACAGACCAAAAGGTTTGCAGTCTCAGTCTGACTGTCGTGGCCTTTGTTGACTGCGCTAAGCCAGCCATTGTTGATCTTGAATCGTGTGTCCAATGGTCTAATCACTTATCAGCATATGCCGCATTTATGGATTTTATCTTGGCTGGTTTCCTATAGATTGCGCTTCGCGGACTGAACATGAAGCGCAAGGAGCACATCACTATCTGCCTGTCGCTTAGTCTTGGCGTCTTGTGAGCACTCCTCGACTTGAACATTTTGCTTCCCAGAGATTGACGAATACCAACGCTGGTATATGCGACGTTATTAGAAAGTCCGGTCTAAATGCTTCGAACAACTCTACCGACTACCTTTTGTAAGAGGCGGCCCCTCGCTATCATTCCCCGGCCTGTAAGTATATCTAATCATACTCTTAGATGCAACATCCGACTCGGTCATCTGGATTGCCAGCGAAGTAACACTACCCTGGTCTGCGTCACACTTCCCGCTCTTCGACCTCTCTACAACAAGAGGCGTGGCCACGAATCCAGCTCAGCTGGATATCGGCAACATGACGACTCAAAGTATGGAGCAAATCCATCATACAACCTGAGTTCCTTTCCAGGCGGTCATCAAGGTGGCAATGCTGGGTTAGGGAAGCCGAGCACCTTCGTAAGTGCTGGAGCAGAAGCAACTACAATTAGAAATAACGGGGACGAGACAATATTGCTGGACGTTTCAGGTAAAAGGAAGATTGTGCGGGTGCAGGAAGTTAACATCTCATACGACAACACAGGTTTGGACAGTAAGGTCACAACTGAGGAAGCTATTTGATGATAGTATGATTCATAAAGAACCCTATCAAGTTGTGAAACACGGTATCAGGAGCTGAAGAAGCCTCGCGGTAACATACTGACGTGTACATAACAACAAATGCCCTTTTTCTCATGGCTAAAAAAGAACAGAAGGAACGGAGAAGACTCATGTTGTTCTCAGACATATTCTAGTTGTAGTTCGGTCATTAGTGTCTCTAGACAAGCTTGAGGATTCTAACGATACAGTAAAATTGGCAGGTTATAAACTCGAGGAGTACTCGAAGGAGGCTAGAATATATAAAACCACTGATGGAAAAAACCTTGGTATAATGGGAGTCACTCATTTACAGCATTGCACCCTCTCCTATCCAGATCGAGAATTGTAGTGTTCTGGGTCGGACATTGTAGAATACGAGCTCCTCGGGAGTTTACTTAGGCTTATCAGATTGATTGAATTAGTATACTCAACTTCCGACAAAGCGATATGCTGTTTTTCTTTTTTTTCTTTTTTTTTTTTTTTGACCTTACACATATCTCAATAAGATAAATCACGGTTACACAATTCAAGGCTAAGTTTTATATTGTTGCCCAATAGATTGCGAAAAAGTATCATTCAAACACTGTTGTAAGATTGCGGTGACTTACTTAATGTGTCAACTCCTAGTTTGAACCGCGCAAGATATAACACCTGCATCTCAAAGGCTCGTCGACTTAGGCGAGCCAACTAAGGATACATAGGTATTTACTGTACATTCCACCTTCCTTAGTTATCAGGAAGTATGCTCAACATATGGACGGAAAAAATATTTTTCGTGATAGTAGACGCATCATAGTCGTAGTAGGAATATACGTGCATATTATACAAGTCTACCTGCCGTACTTTATCTAATTAATTAATATTTCTTCTGCATTACCTAGCTCCCTTAGGAAGCTCGGACATTAAATCTCTTTGTCTCTGCCCTTACAGACAACTGAGATAAGCACTAAGATTTAGCCCATTCCTTCTCAATCCTTTACAGTAACCCTTTGGAGGGCCTGCTATTATCATCGGCTAAAACGTATGTTCTTCTGTTCTTATCAAGAGTTGAGTGGCTTCGAACCAATAAATAGTCCAGAGCACCTGGGCCGATGAACTCTTGATTTCTCATCTTTATAACTCTCAGCACTCTATAAACCCCTGTCCTAGTTACCTACTTCCAACATGTTGTATTCCCACGTTCTAATCGGACTTGCCGCCACTGTAGCAGCTGTCGATATCCGCTACTATAGCAATAACCAAGGCGCCTGTTACTCCGGTCCTTGGGTAGGCTGCCCGAATGCGAACCCCAACATGTGTTGCACAGTGACGGGCCGCTTTTCTGCAACCGTTGGCATCATGGCCGTGCCAGGCGACTGGACACTTACTGCCAATGGATACAGGGGCGCTGGCTGTGAAACCTGGCAGCAGGCCGCAATCGGTCGAGGCCGTGATTTCTGTCTCGGTGCCACTGGCTATAGTTTCAGCGGGTCGTACTACTGGTTCGGCGGCAGGAAGAGGGCTGCGGACCAGAAATGTGAGGGCACGGAAAAGGTGTCTCAACTAGGTTTTGAAGACGGAAGCGTGTATAACATTGCCGACTTGTCAGACGACGACGTGGATGAAATGGTACGTTTCGAGCTCAAGCAACACTCTTTGGCTAAAGACCAGTTTTGGCTAACAAGTAGTAGTAAGAAATTATCCACCTGGCTCTACAAGAGAACTCAATCAGTCTTATTGTTTGGCTCACTGCTGCTTGTATTTGCTAACTTTGCGATATAGTATTGCCCTTGCAAGCGATGGAACAGCTACCGAGGACATCCCGCAGCTTGCTCAGCTCCATCGACTCAAGTGATAGAGCTCTAGTATTCACATGGTATCCAGGATATAGTGCACAAATATGCTAGTGTTTAGCTGCAATCGAATACCTGTCATGATACAGGAGGTAGTTGAGAGAATTCAGAAAGTATGATAGGGATTCTCATAGTATATCAAACATTCCTCTACGCTCGAGTTGATACCTACGTTGTTCGTTACTAATGACGCACGTGGTGTATCCAAACGAATCAATGTGTACTTGTGTAGCCCTCCTGCCGTTACGGTACATTGATCAGATCGTCTGCCAGGCACAAGAAGTGAATTTACAAAACACTGTGACCTATGTTTGTACTACTGATATGCTAGATAGAGTATGTCCATTTATGAGCTGGGTAAATCCTTGGTCACTGGCTTATATCTACATTCCCATGGCGGATTATGCTGACAGTAGAAAGACTATTCCAGCAATAGACATAGTCCTGTTTGCTGGTGTTTAGGTTCCAGTTCCTCATAAGACTGTCTTAGTGACCTCTACCGTACATCAGAAGCGGGTGTTCAGAATGAAATATGTCTTTACGTCGCTGGCGCTCTCGATCTCATCGACAAGAATAAAATCCACCTCCTACAACAACATATACTCAAGGACGTTATTGTCATTTGTGATATGGGGGGAAGGCGTCAGACTTGGGTGAGGGTTTTGGCGACGATCGGGGTCAGTGACTGCCCATACCAGAAGGACAAACGGATGCGGTTCCCGAGATGATATTGACTGTCTTGGTACAATGACGGTCTGACCTAACCCTACGTTGCTTGAGTACGCCAGAGAGCAGAAATTCCGCATCACATTAATCAACAGTCAAGTTGAGAAGTATCGAAATCAATTCGGTGATTTGAAGATGCTTCACAAAAGCATACTGATATATACACAATAACAAAAAGAATAACTTTTTCCGCATGACTGATATGTAATGACCCAATGAACTATGAAATATTGACGAGCTCCTCTTGAGGACTTTTTGTGATGTAGAATCCTAGACAGCTGTTATATGTGTCTGAGTTCCATACGTAGGAACTCCTGTAGGTATTTTAGGCCGGTCAAAGTCTTTGTCATCTTTGCCAACAATCCCACTCAACTCTGTGTCTTCTTCGCCACTCTGCCCTTGGAGCTGATCAGTACTGTCGCCCTTTCCGAGGTGAGGAACCCAGGATTTGATCCTCACAAGCAGGGGTTTAAGGGTGGGAAGACAAGCGCAAGTGATGGCAGATACGAGTTCTGCGAGAGACCAAGAGGCCGGTACGACGTTCCACCATGTTATGTCCGGTTCAGGTGTGAGCCATTGCAGTCGCAATGCCGAAACAACAATAGTACTAGGAACAAAGTGTCAGCGACCCACAGGCAGAATATTGGATAGAGGACCTACAAAAATCCCAGCCCGAAAATACCAGAAAGAATGAACTTCTGCGAAAGAGGGAGTTTGAGTTTCCAGACAATTGGGATGGGTAAAACCATGATGAAGAAATCGGAAACGATATTTATGATCCCATTGATATACCACCAAGTGGTTTGGTGAGCAATACACCTCCCTTGGATCCTTGGATCCCAGACGGCCGGAAGTGGAATACATTGTAGGAAAAGCATAATAGTTTGGGATACACCCCATGATACCACTATGATGATGGCGGCCAGGTACACCCATCGCGAGGTAGATATGGCCATAATTCGGTAATAATGTAGCAAGAAGGTCATCTTTGCCCAGAAAAGAGTTACAATGTAGAGTAAGATAGAAATCCAGAAGCACTAGGTACATGTTAGCGTCTGAGACACCGTGACTAAGAAGTGAGAACCAATTGTCTTACTCGACCATAAAGAATCATTGTCTCAGCGGGAACTGTCCAGACGTGTCGGCCCAGTCCGTATCGAGTCACTATCGTCGAGGGTGAGCTGCTATCATGAATACAGAACAGGAAGAACGTACTCGCAATCATTGTTGAGCCACATCCTATGATGCAGGCCTATGATAGGAGAATATCAGACAAAGCTGCATTGCGAAAACCCGTCGACTCTGCCTTACCAGAGTGATGACAGCAGCTATATCGTCCAGCCCTATCGATTTGATGAGATGACGACACCACAGTCGTAGTCCAACCATCAAGACTGCCACAGACATTAAAATCATTGACACTAGGACCATGATGGGAGCCCTGTCTTGATGGGCCTTGGCGGCCTGTTCTTGGGTGTAAATTGTCATGTTGATGAAAAAATTGGGGAGGGAGATGATCCACGGGCATGGCCTGGGACAAGCGACTTAATATCTGTCCCGGAAGAGGGGGATGGGATAAATAGAGGCGTAAGTAAGCCATCACTCGAATCTGCAACGTCTTTAACGCGTTTCGGATCAGTGCCTCCCGTAACTCAAGGAAAGTTTGAGATACATTGTCTTAGATGAGGGGGTCCCGACATGTCGAACGCCACCCTCAATCTAATATCAAACTATTGGCCGAGTCTAGACACGGCTCACTGGAATGTGATGTGTCGTTTTATTCCGCCACGCGATAGGGCTGTTGCTAATGCAGGGGCCATTAAGGTTTGGGATATAGCCATGGCAATATCCAGGTAGAGACCGGGTGTATTCCGAGACGTTGGATTTTCTGCAGAGTCAACCGCATAGCGTTAGAGCGGTTTGTTTTACCGGATCGGGACATAAAACGGACATGGTATTGTAACTATGTAACTAGTGTGGTAGCATTGAAGGTCGAGATTCATTGTTTACGAAGATAAGACGTCTTTTTTTCAATCAGCTCATTAAACAGAAGTTGTATACATAGAGGCTATTGAAACTGTGCTTGCATTTTGAGGGGAGGCTGTGCTGACAAGAAGTAATCCCAAGCCATTGGATATTTGTGCTCGCCTCACCATCTGTAACGAGAAGGGGCTTGAGTGAATTCGCTGCCAAGACCTTTCTTAAGACCTAGTGGGTCTAGTCATCGTACTCTTAGTTGAATCACGGAAAGTGACACGCTTATCAACCTCCAACAACTTCCCTGGAAAGTGTTTCAGGTCGGCGCATGTTTTGTTGAGGTCAAACAGCTTAGGCCTTGTCTGGTTACCGATCCGTGGGAGATCCTTAAGTCATACACGCATTGTTGTGCCCATCTTGATGGATTCAATGCCACTGCTGTCGATTTGCGGGCGGCGAGTTAGGGTCTAGGCCGTGGCATGGTGCATCAGGGTAACTGGGTTGATCGTGGCTGAGGGGCTTGAAGAGAATTTCTGGCTGACTGTGCCGCCACGGTCCATGGCGAAGCGTATCTTGAACGAAAATGTGTTTATTGTCATTGATAAATATTACTTCTGCTTCTGCGGATACTCAAACTTAGTTAATGTATCTTGAACGCAGGAGGTGGTTGCCCGTTGATGAATGGCATGTTGCAAATGCAAAGTACCTTGAGTCTCTAGGATAGGTTATGAGCTATAATTGCTGTATCCATGGTTCTTGCTCAAACAAGAGATAGCATTTGATTGCTTACCTTGGGACAACGGACAATGGACGACAGCAGCACGCACTCAAGCTCCGTAGTGGGGCCGAGTGGCATTCCGGGTTTTTGGCTTTCTTCGGCCTCCAAAGTCCGATGCATACAAACCCCCTGTCTAATAGACACGGCTTCATCTCGTTCACGTGATCCCTCCCCCATAAAATCCAGCGCTCGGAGCTCGGCAACTTGGATCATTGTCTTATAGAAAGACTTTGCGGTCTAGGGTAGCATGTATCTGTTTATAACTACGGGTAAGTCATCATATAGAACTTAATCAATTGTATATTGGAAATAACGTATATGATAAGCGAGTGCACCAACCAAGCGAGTGCACCAAAAATCTCCCAATCTCTCCTCTTTACATCTAATTAACTATTTCTCAGCCATTAAATATGTCACAATCAAATAATGAGGCTAATACGCTTCTTGCTCTTCGTGCCCTTCAAAATGACCCGAAACTGGGTCTCCGACCCGCCGCAAGGTTATACCAGGTGGATTATTATGCCCTTCGTCGCCGACAGAAAGGCATCCAGTCTCGACGCGATACCATCCCTAACTCACGCAGATTATCTGATCTAGAAGAACAGATCATTGTTCAGTTCATTCTTGACCTGGATTCGCGAGGATTTCCCCCGCGACTGCGTGGTGTTGAAGAAATGGCTAACCGACTGCTCGCTGACCGCGACGCGTCACCTGTTGGCAAGCGCTGGGCTTCCAACTTCGTCAGGCGACAACCAGACCTCAAGACGCGTTTTTTTCGTAAATACGATTATCAGAGGGCCAAATGCGAGGATCCAACTATTATCCGCGATTGGTTTAGGCTCGTGGAGAATACAATCGCGAAATA
>JAJJWM010000497.1:0-10275 GCA_021655865.1 Fusarium guadeloupense
GATCTGGAGGGTTGGGGGTGGCCATGAGCTAAAATTGATGAGCCAAAAGAAGCTTTTTTTTTTTTCAACCAGTTGTTCTCGACCTCTAGCTACGGCGCTCCCTATCGTCTAGGGGTGATGATTAAGCGGAGTCCCCAGAGGGCAAGTTGATGAGAAACAGCTGAGGTACCTTGAATTGCATTGCAAACAGGTGCATCACGGAGGTATAGATAATATATTAAAGTTTAGTTTACTTTAAGATGGATGTTTGACTTGGCTTCCGACATCGTGGATATCATCGGGTGCCACCTACTGATATGCATGTCACAGTGGCATCAGATTAATAAATGGCTGAGCACTTGGATCGTTCAAAAAAAGTCTGATTCTGAGCCTCATTACACGAGCTGCGATATTCGGTCCATCAATGATCACGAGGACATTCAGAGTCTTTCCGCTTGTTAGTCAATCTTCTCCATCAATTTGCAAGGGGTCAATCCCCTAAGCTAAGCTGTCCGGCCATCGGAGCTGGTATTGCTCACAGAGTAGTCTCGGCCAAGCTTTCACATCGAGTCTGGGGAACGGAGCTGAAGGGCTCTAGCATGTCACTTTGACTGTTACGATCCGTCCTCCGGCCTCGAATCTAGTCTTTTAGACTTTGGCCCTGTAACTGCCGGAGTGATAAATTTGCCACCGTTGTCCCATCTATGCACATACGGCCGTACTTAGCTTGCTAGTAACTCGAGCGCCGTTGTGTTGGCTGTCAGGTTGTCCTTGTTAGTCTTGGGGTGCATGGAGCCATGATTGTTGAGTTACTGAAAAAGTCGATACATCCCAGTCGATCCCTACTTGTGACCGTCTGCTTGGACGTCAAACACCCGCGAAAAGTAATCCTGCCCACTTAGTATGAGACTAACAATGCCAGAGTTATGCTATCAAGATCAGTGACACTCGAGGCAAGTCAAGTAAAACATCAAGTATTATGCAGAGACAGGAGACTTGGCTTGCTTTGTAAGGAGGGAGAAAAATTCTCTTTGGCTATAGTATGCTATGGTGTCCAAATATATCCAATGCTATGTTATGCTGTGCAGTGCAGTCTTCCGCAGTTCTTGTCGATGCCCAGTACCCCCTTAGTCAAAAGCGCAGTAAACCCTCTCAATAGAATAATCCAGCGACCGGCTTTGTGCCTGGTCGGTCCTGTACGCCTGACCCAAAATGTCCCCAGCCGTCGTGTCCCGGTATCATGATAACCTCCCGTGCTCCCGTAATCCATGCTCTGAAACTTGATATCAACCCGCCCCGTATTTGGTACAAGATGGCCTTTGATGGCTCCCGTATTCCGTAAACCCATGGACAATAAAGCCGCCCAGATGATGAAATCGTATTGGGTCCGTGTAAAACAAACTTTTTTTTAATGCAGTGCTCCGGTGTAATGCCTTTCTTTGATACAAAACAAATTCTTGGATGAAATAAGGAAAGAAAATAGTGTGAGGTGTGATGTGGTATTTCAAGTTTGTGCGTTTGTAGTTGTAGTTGTAGTTATAATTGTGGTTGTTGAGTGAGTTGCGTGGTGTTTTGTTTAAGCAAGGTTATATGTGTGCATGTATGAGGTCGAGTATAGGAGTGTTGTGCTTAGTATGATCGCCTTCGCTGGGTCCTCACTTGCTCGAAGGAGACGGCGTAAGCTCGAAGTTCCTTCCTTGCCTTGTCTGACAGCTGACTTGATTCGCCCGTTGTCGAGGTGCTTTGCATAGAGCAGAGGCTGCTGTGAGAACTCGAAGGAGTGAGGGTTCGGGTCGATTGCTCAGTGCCGTAAGGCTTGAAAGTGGGCTGGCTCATGTGCCTTGAGCCATAAGGCTTTGCGTTGGAGAAATCGTAGGCGGGGGATAGGTAGAAGCCCGAGCTAGAGGACTTCGTCGATGACCATTGGAAGGAGGGAGAAGCGAGACCGGGGGAGCTGGCTTGAGAGCTTGTCGTCGACGTCTTCTCGAAGTCGGCTAGTCTGCATGACTCGGAGCAGTAGGCATCGGTGGAGGATTGCACCTGCTTGTCACAAGCAAGGCAGAAAGAGTGAGCCCAGGAATCAAAGTCCATGACTGCGGTGTTGTGTGGTTGCTGATTAGGTAGAGAGGTAGAGGGAAGAGGTTGTAAACCCAAGAGACGAAGAGTAGAGATCTCTTAAAGTCTCAAGTCAGATCCTAGTAAGATCAAAAGTATAATGTAGACAGGTAAAAGCAATTGAGTGAAGAAGAGTCGATATGGTGATAGTGGAGGAGACCAAGATCAAGATGAAAGGTTCGAGGGGGAGGGTTATGTATATTCTTGCTCGCTGGGCCCAGGCACAGCCTTGGTCGATGATCAGTTGCACGACCAGGATGGCGCTAGAGGTACCATTGCCTAAGAATTCGTGGAGGAGGGTACCAAGGCACACCACTGATCCACCCAAGAGAGTACGTATTAGTGGAGTGCTGCAGTCGGGTGGGGGCACCTTGCCGCCCTCAATGCCCTGCAGCGAGATGCTAGTGCAGGCCATGAGCCAATAGACGTTGCTTGTGCTCAGGAAAATGGCCCACTTCATGCTTTGATGGAACGCCCGCCGGGGGTGGGTTGGCAGAGGTTGCTCTCGTTTCAACTGGGTGTGCCTGTGTGATGCAGACGCCTGGGCGTCTCACCCCTCCTCCCAAGGGGTGCTTGAGAGGGAGTGCTAGCAATGAGCAAGAGTGGAGACATGAAGGTGCAAGAAGAGGTGCCCTGCCCTTCAGACTTCAGTGAAGAGTTCACTGCTCTCCAGGCCTGACTGGGACAAGACAAGCCTGACAAAGAACCTAAGACATTCAGACACCAGATATAGGCGTGTGATTTTGCTCGAGACATCCAATCCCGTCCGGGACTTGGCTGACTGACTGGCTGGCTGTGCCCTGGCCAAGCCGTGCCCAACCTGGCAAACGCTACGAGATTGCCATGGATAGCGAAAATTTTTCGATATTTTGAATGCTCAGTCCACGTTCGCGAGGCTATCGCTCATATTCAACTTCAATGAGGTGACTCAGGTGGATGCTGAATGGGACTTAGAGGGTCCCGGATTCCACCGCGAAGCATCAGCCGAGATTTTTGCTGGGGCCTGAGCTGATGAACATCACAGCGACACCGGAGGTGGGCTGTTGGTCGCCTCTGGCTTCCGTTACCTACCGTGCAATTCTGCACGGTTCTGCCCGCTCGCTGGAGTTCGGAGTGTTCCAACTGTCCCCCGGGAATGGAGGAGAGGTTGTACTGCAAAAAGGGTATTGGATCCCCATATCCTCCGCTCTCCATGGTGTGAGGCCTGCTTGCTGGTGGTCTGCTTCCAAAGCTCGCATCGTAAATTCTTCTTCCTCATGGGATTTCGTTGCCGGTATTGGCATTCTGCTTGTCCTAGTGACCACCCCACTCATGACTGGTCAATGGATGCCGCCTGTGTTGTGTCGTAATCAACTTGGTAAGCAGAAACATGCTCTTCTCTGCCCTGTGCTTGTGGCTCTGCTTCTGCGACGTAGCGCAATCTGCTTAACCGTCTGGTTTGCTTCAGGAGGACTCTTACACTGCGGCCCACAGGAATGGGCATCAGGATTGTCCGCTGCTCCTGACTGGCCAAGGATAATTAATAATCAGCGCCTGAGGCAGAAACGCAGCAGCTGTGCGGCCGCAACGCAATAAGTACCTTGAAGCTAACTCTAGAAGGGTATAGTCGCTCCAAGGCTCCCTTTCCCCACATCCGTCCTGCCGTCTCCATTTCTCCACCTTCGGTTGCTTCACTTCTGCTCCACCACGTTGCAAATGACCACTCTAACCACTCTCATCGTCAACGTGCTTTGCTTGCTTTATCACTAAACGACTTACATGGTCCCTGTCAATATAGAGCCGTGGTTTGAAGATATGGGACCCGAATATGTTAGTTTACAACTTAAGAACCTTACTTGATATAGGAACAAGTTGCACAATACATATGAGCAACACCAAAGCCTACGACACATACATTTGCCATTGTCTTCAACTTCGAGTCATCTTTGCCGCTCCATTAATGCAGCTGTCCAAGATCAGCTACAACCTTGGATATATATCACGCATTGCAGCACATGACGCTGGGCTTGATAAACACCCTGACGCGTGATAAAACATTTGAACTCGTCCAAGCAGACGCGCAATCGGGCTTTGTGAGACGCCAGAAGCGCTCGACGCTGGTAGTGACGCCATTGCTCGCAACTGTGCACCCCAATTACATGTTTCCTTTCGAGGGCACCGTCGGGGGTTGCCTGCGGAGCCAAGCCAAGGGACGATATCAAGTCTTGTATGGGTGTTATATGCAGTATCCAACTCGACTGCGACTCTACACTTGTGTTATCCTACACCAGGTCTATCACAATTGGTCGCTGTTTTACACCTCAAACCAACAGACCAATGGCTACTGCTGTACTACCAACAATATTCTACCCGGGTTGCCTTTTTGGCTATCATACATACTGTACTTCTGAGGCGACTGTTGATTAACCACCAAGGTTGGGTTGCAGCAACCACAATTCCAAAACAACAGCAACACCTTGCCACCAGCCAAGGGTTGAGATCAACGAGTTTTTCAGGGACTGGACCCTGGATTTTCATTGTAGAGTCTGCAAAGGAGACGAAAAATCTTCATCTCGTTGCCACAATTCACCACGATCAATTCTTGGCTATCGAGGTTGTTAGAAACCGGGTTTCTTATCTAGCCGAAGGAGTCGAATGCTTATCGCGTCTCCAAACGCAAACGACACCAGAGCTGTATCACCTTGAGACATGTCGCCAAGAACAATATGCATGCACCGTGAAGAACGCACAACAGCAATCGCATAACGGAGTAGAATGCGCTCATGAAGTAGAGACCAACCGCCAGGCACTCGGCTCTTGCATCTGTGTTTATCCCCGATGTATGGCGTCTTCTTGCTTCACATCGTGCAAACAACTCGACTGTCACCTATAGTGGCATTTGTAACAATTTGAACGTTGATAGTCACAACTCTTGAGCGCTAGGGGCGCTACGAGTCAACCAGCTTGTGCATCCTGGTACATATCTTAACCCAGGCTCACCGGGAATGCGCGGTCGACAAGGAGATTTACAAAGGCCGTCTATCGTGATCATCAGCTAACACCAGAATCCAAAGCCATGTGGTGCTGATCCCCTCGACGCTGCTTAGCAAACCATTCCGTTTTCAATTTTGCCTGCGTCTGGGGGCGGAGATGGCAGGGGTTTGGGCGAATCAGTCTTTGCTCTCTTTCTGCACTCCATCCAACTACGTCCCGTCCTGATACAGCCACCTGACGATTTACTCCAACCTCTTCAAAACAACAAGGTCGCATCGTGTATCACGCCCATTTCAATGCTCCTAGTCTGTAATGTGATATCTTGCACTAGCGGGAAAGGACAATTCCTGGGGTGCATATTCAAAGCACTGGTCACTTACCAGGCTCAGCAAGTTGCCCATGCTATTTCCCCACGTTCATTGAAGTCGAGTGCCTCGAGACCTAGTCAGGGTAACAAAACATTACCTAAGATCGCTTTGAGGCGCGTCGTGGGATGTTTGTCGAGAAGCGGCTGAGGACTTGAAGGTGTCATCTAATATGCAACTTACTCAAGATTTTCCCTTACAATCTCCTTGTGGCCAGGGATGGGAACCTAGGTAATCAGCAGATATCACTTGGCATATCGCGGCATGTACGCCAGGCCTTGGAGGTTGCTGATGCCTCAAATGTTGGAGATGGGTCGGAGATTTCCACGATCTTACAGCAAGTGGGCTATCTCGAAGGCGGCGATGCAACTATGTGTAATGAGCTCGTGAGGCTTGTTACCGAACTATAGCCTCACGCAACAGCGCTGATCTTAAAATGCGTTCCAGAGATAATAACACTTGCAGGCGTTAAAGAACCAATAGTCTTCAACCGACTCGAATGTCTGAACGGCCGAGTCAAACTAGTCAATGACGGTCCCCCATCGAAATGTCAGATAACTTATGTTACATCTGTCATACTGGCTCCTGAGAGGTGCGACTTGAGCGCCCGCAATAACACCAGCAAAGATATGGCGCAGATTCAGCGCTAAAGATTGTTGATAAGATAGACAGCCGAAGGCCCCCCACGATCTATGTCAGCTCGTCCAGGTTTGGCAATGCCTCTCTGTAGCCTGCCGGACAGTGCGACGAGATAGGAAGTCGAGCCATGGGAACCAACAGCTTCTGGTCTACGATACGGTTCCAGCCGCCCAGCCGCCCAGCCGCCCAGCCCAGCCCAGCTAGGACACGAACCCTATTCTGTGTGGGTTTGGGTCTAGAACAGAGGCTATACTCAGTTGAGCCAGGATGATGATGCTCACAGATGTGCCAGGTAAGCCGTCAGCGCCGAGACTCATCAAACCACCAAAGCGTCTCGCCGGCGACCTGGAATACGCCGTGCACACACATGAGGGCATCAAAAACTACACTCAAGAGTACGGGTACAGTAACAATATACAGGGGTGAAATGATGCACTGGCCACGCGGGAACCAGGGAGCTTGCTCGTCCGCTAACGAGTAAGATTAACATCAACCCTCAAGGGTCCAGTCCCTTTGATCGCAATCAGGAGTCGATCTGATGATTGAGAAAGCCGGCACGTCCTAGCAGATTCTTCGGTGCGGGAATAGCAATGAATGTATACAGATCATCCTTTCCAATACTACACAGCTGATCGTCTTGATCTTCGAACCGCTCAGGGAATCGCTAGCCTCACACCAGAAAGCTGCATTCTGTTAATCGATTCGCCCATACCCGCAGGCCAATAAGCCCAAACGAGATGAATTGGCTATCTGGAAGCGGAGTCTTTCCATATTGAGCTTATGGCGTCTTCAGTCATCCCCAAAACGAAGGATATGCAGACTCAGCTACGAGCCTGTCCGACCAGTCAACACGCGCAAGGTCACATTGAACCCTCGTCCAACATTGCGACTAGGTGCATCACCTGGAACAGGACGAACCATTTCAGCTGGGGGTGTTTGAGCTGTTGCAAGGGTTCTAGGCTCATCTGGTGGGCTACGACCTGAGAGAGAAACATTGAGGATTGGCGTGGTCTGGTGGTGATGGTGGGCTCACCGATCACCTCACCCTCACCCTCACCCTCACCCTCACCCGCCAGTCAGCCTGGTAGCCTGGTAGCCTGGTCAAGCCGCCCTCTGGTAGGTGCTCGTGGCCTTTGAGCCAGCCCCTATTTTTGTCGAAGCCCGTGCGAAGTTTGGTGGTGGCTTTCAGTTGACGATTAGCAGAGGTCTAGGCAAGGTGCAAACATTGCCCTGCCGTGCAGTTGGCTCAACAAGTGGAAGAACAATTACAGTCCGGCACCTTGATCGCTAGGCTAGCTCGAGAAGCCGCAAACAAAGAAACAGATCGCCTGGGATGACGCGAATATCGTCGGCGGCGGCATCGTCAAGGGTTCAGTCAGGTGCTTGGACAGGAGGCTAACAGGCAATGTATGCTGTTAGTGCCAACAATGTTACCATGAACAGTTATGTAATTCCCGATACATGCTGGTTTGGGACAGACTGTGACTTTGTGTTGGAGATGGTACCTGTTGCATAGAGTAATACTCTGTGCTTTGCAGGGTCAATTACTATGAACTGACGATTTTGATGCAGGTCAATATTACAGGCTCCAAAGAGGCAACCAACGAAACGCCATGCAACACAGCCGGCCGCTTTCAGCAAAATGCATTCTTCGTGGTGTGATGGTGGCCTCGTGCCGAATGGACCAGGTGAGCAATCTCATTCGTTCAATAACGAAACGACTATGATCTGACAGTTTGAGATTGAGACGAGATTGAGGGTTGAGAATTTCGTTGCTGCTAATTTTCTCCTTGGCCATTGTGGGCGAGTCCCCTGCTCAGGTGGTCCACCAAAGACAAACACCTGATGCTACAGATAAGTGCTGTTGGCTATTCCTCGATTATGCCAAGAGATATCCCCAGAGTTGCCCGTGAGGACATCAGGGCTCCCTGGCAGGCAGAGAGGCATGGATTCGAGACAGGAATAGAATAGCCTGCCTGGATTGCCAAGTTGGGCATGATCGACAATAGCCTATCTCGCTGCTATGCCGTCCCAGGCTAGAGCTGAAGCTGTCTAACGACACACCATGCTACGCTACCTAGTGCATAGGGCTCAAGAGGGGCTCTCCCACTCGCCGTGCCTCCCCGTATGCAATTTTTTTTTTTCAGGCGTCCCTATTTTTTTTTTCTTCTTTTGCAGTTTCCAGCTGCTCGAGAGACTTGTCCGAAAGTGTGAAAGCGCAGTCTGAGAATGCCAAGCTTCGTTTGACTGGGAAGGCCGGGATGATCAGATCGGTCGATTACTTGCATGACGACATGAACTTGATTTTTTTTCTTTTTTCCTTGCGATGCGGTGCTCGGAGAAAGTGGACTAGATGTGGATGTGAAAGGGCTTGAGGCTCAGCCCTCGTGATCTGATGCCATCGTGAGATTGGGTTGTGCAATGAGATCGGATTCCACTGGAGTGGAGTACCAAGACCTGTATTTTCTTACACCATCGTGACATGTATTTGGGAGATTTCCGAGGCCTTGACTTTTAAGAGTCATCCTTTGTTTCCATGTTTTGTCGATTCATATCGCCATCTCGTGTTCTCATGGACAAATCGTTGACACAATCAAGGCCCAATATGGAGTCATGGACTGAATATCCAGGCACTTGTGACTAACTCTCCGAAAACTCAGACTCATCGATTTGTCTCCGATCCTGTCACCAGCACGTTTCGAGAGTAGGTGGATGTCGTTTCGTTCCTTGCAGAACTTGTCCTTGTCATTTGCTTGAGGTCTGTGACTGTTTAGTTAGAGGTGGGCCTTTTCCACATACGAGACGTGACCTTGACCTGGTCTTTGACCTTGATCTTTACTTAGCAGCCACCTCTTCCTCGGAACCGACCAAGGCCCGCCCGTTCTTCCCGTCAAAGGGGGTGCGTGTGCATGGACTGATGATTGGCTCACAGGCCGCCTCAAGTGCCGTGTCATACGAGGATTGGTCGCAGGAAAAAAGAGCATCTCGACGGTTCCTGGCGGCCGAACCAAGGTTTTGGTATTGTTGGCGATAAAAAAGTTTTTTCACTCTTTGACTATAGTTGACTTTGTTGATTGACTTTCCGGTTTTTTGGTATCTACTATGATTAGCTCTCTTTACACTGTCTCGTGGTTCTCTCGAGTTCAAGTCTGACTGTGTCTGCTGACGTGGGCCTCAGGGTTGAGTCATGAGAATCATCCAGAAGGTCTCAGAGCCAAGTTAATACTAGAGTCCAAGGGAGTTTTGGTCTGTTCTCTTGTGTCTGGCGGCGTTCAACAGCCTGTCTCATTCTCAATGGCAGGCATTCTATCTATCAATTGCCCCATACAGTTACATTTTTGACGGCGGCCGCCAAGGTCCCTTCGCGTCCGCTGACAGAAGACCCCTGAGATTGCTGCCGCGATATAGCGTTGCATCGATAGTCTCGCTTCGGCGGCTGGCAAGACAAAAGACTCCGACGCAGGGCAATTTCTTCCTACAGCTACGGAGTACGGAGTACAGCTACGCGACGTCGAGTCTGGGGTTGAGGTTGGCCTGCAGCGAGCCGCATGTCCCTGACATCGTCTCTTCTAATCAACAACTCAGTGAACAAGCGAAATGAAGTTGATCAATGAGATTTGTCAAGGACTCAACGTGATACCACTGTACAGACAGACAGTACAAGGTCATTCAATTCGCTGTTGCTTACCACACCAAAACTCAACATGTCATCCATTGCTTTTGCTTTTCAACGCTAACACGTTTTTCAAAGACATTGGAAGCAGGAACCGCATGGCATAGCGTCTCCAGTATTCAGCAACGGCTTTTTTCTTCTTTCTTAATGTCCGTTCCGTACTGACGCCTCTGTTGCGCTTTTAGTCCTGGTCTGGCCTGGACCGTTGCATCGTGCCTTGTTGCTTACTAGGCGATCTGACATATCACATCCAACAGCATGCTCCCCCGCATTCTTGTGTCTACTGAACTAGACCTAGGCTAGGGTTCTGTCAAAAAAACACTCTCGGCTGGCGCAAATTGCACCAAAAACTTGTCTGGACCCGTTGTGCTACCCTGCCTCTACTGCAGGTTCTGCTGCAGCCAGCAAGGATGGGAGCTCTTCGACCTTTGCCCGTTACGTAGGGGTAGAGCAAGATGAGCTCTTTCAACAAGCGCTCCTAGCTTACGCCCTTCAAGTGAAGGGTCTTCAGGGGATGAGGGGGAGGGGAGA
>JAJJWM010000498.1:0-10008 GCA_021655865.1 Fusarium guadeloupense
GCCACCTATGGGATCAACCGTTTAACCTTTCAAGGTCATTTAAAGGGAAGTGTGGCACCCAAAGATGCTCACAAGGACCGCCAAAAGCTCTCTGAGGATCAGGAAAAGCGCCTCCGTGACTGGATTCTCATCCAAGATGATCTAGGCTGTGCAGTCTCACATCAACAGGTCAGGGACTTCGCTAGCAAGATTGCACGCCGCAATGGCTACCCAGAAGGCGTTGGAAAGAACTGGCTATATGCATTTATGAGTCGTTATAATGATGTGAAGACTCTACGAGGCAAGAAAATGGATATCGACCGCTTTAAAGGCGCTTCTACTGAACTGATCAAGGCTTTCTTCATGTTATTGATGATACCGGCCATACGAGTGGTTAAGCAGAAGAACCGTTATAATGCCGATGAAGTTGGAATGATGGAAGGAATAGGAATGAACGGTCTAATCCTCGGTCATAAGGAGAAGAAGTCAGTACTTTTGAAGCAGCCTGGTTCTAGATCATGGATTTCAATTCTTGAGTGTATTTCAGCAGAAGGGAGAGTCCTCCCTCCCCTAGTTATCTTTAAGGGGAAAACGGTCCAACAATAATATTTCCTGATGAATCTAGACTTCCTGGATAGCTAGAACTTCATCTATAGTGATAAGGGCTGGACCAATAACCAGATTGCGTTGGTTTGGTTAAAAACGGTCTTCATACCGTTAATAAAGCCCGAGAAGAAGAATGAACCTTAACTCCTCATTCTAGACGGCCACAGAAGTCATATGACCGAGGAATTCCTCTTTGAGTGTTATGATAACAATATATTCCTATTATTCCTTCCTGCCTATGCTTCCTATATCCTATAGCCACTGGATTTAGCTATATTAAGTCCTCTTAAGCATACCTATCACCGTTATATATCAGACTTCACTTCTATTGTAGATTCCAGTCATATTGGCAAGGTTTCATTCCTCTATAACTATGATAAAGCTCAGAAGGAAGCTATCACGAGAAACAACGCTTATGCCGGCTTTAAAGCGGCCGGACTGTGGCCAGTCAATCTCGCAAAGGTCCTGATGAACCCAATGGTCATACAGACACCTATTCCCGCCACTACACCCATTTTACCCACAAATAAGAAGGATCACAGTCTCTTTCAGACCCCCCGTTCATCATTTCAAGTACGAAAGGTCCTAGAAAGTGTTATACCGAGTGCTACACAAGATCCCGTAGTCAGGCTGCTGTTTAGGAAGATTGGTGCTTAATTGGACCGTCAAGGAATGGAATTGGAAGAGCAAAATAGGGAGATTGCACTACTTAAGCATCAAAATGAGGAACTTCTACCAAAGAAGAAGCGAAAAGTCATATATAACGGAAATGCCGAACTTATAAAGGTTCCAGCAATCAAGAAAGCTCGTGAGCAGATGTTAAAGATCACACAGCCCGCCAGGACCTCCATGAGGGTCAAGAAATTAAAACTTGAGGATCTTTGCAATCAGTTCCATTTGAACATTCATTGACGAAGATTTCATTCTAATAGAAAATTCCTACGTTGTATTATGCGTGAGTTCGTTCATGATGTGCACTCTTTGATGTTGTGGATAAGTGGCCGGTTTTTGGGTGGTCGACGTTAATGCCGATAACGGATTTCCTAACTCTTTTGAGACCTCAACAAATAGCGCTGACTATAAACCAATCGGAATTTTTTTCAAGATGCTTAGCTAGAGCTATTACCTTGTATAAGCGTCAAGGTCCCACACGCGGCAGATGAGGTTCACAAAGGCAGCAGTGTCATGGGTTGACAGAAACGCACTAGGCCTCCACCCTACTTCATGTGAGTAACACTGTTTCATCAAAGGTATTGAAAAGAAATATAGTATCACCTTCAGAGAACGAGTGCATGCCACTGTAGGGTCAGAGATATCAGTCTTTCCATCCTTCTGATCTTGTAGGACATTGACGAGGCCTTCTCCTATTAACGTTACAGCAGGCCATGGCTTGAAGATACGTTCAGAGATTGGACTAAGGACAGAAAGTCTTTCGTGAGCCGACGTTTGGTTAGAAGTTTGTCTCATACTGAATTAGAGTACTTGCGTACCCTACTTCGGAGATGCTATACATACCAGTCATCAATCATCGTCAGATTGGGGCTTAGTAACTTACCATTTTGATGCTATTTAAGTATTTGAACGACCGTTTATACGGATCACAATAGAGATGATCGTTGATCTCATGATTCCTCAGATCATCTATCGTGTCAAGTTCCTCGCCACAACAGTCGAACTCGCAATAGTAGCTGGACTCTTCCGATGACTCCGATGCTGCTCAAGAGCACGCTGGCTGTTGAAGTAGCGGTCACAGGTCTCGCATTCAAAGTTTGGGACTTCATGTGTAGTGTCTGCTACATGCTGGTCACGGGATTGCCAAGTAGGCCATGTTTTCCAGCATGTACCGCAAGCAAAGGCCATAGGAAAGTGAAGCGATATACCGCGATGGAGAGATTCAGTGATATTTGAGGTGCAATATCGGTTCTGAAAAGTTATTTGAAATCATTAGGAGCGATACAACTGATCTTATCCCTAAAGCACAATGGCCATACCGCTAATGGTGGTCGGCCTCCTGCACCTGCAAGTACATGGCCGTTTTTTCTTGCTTACCCCACTGCTGCTTAAGCACTCTAGTCAGGAACGAGCCTTTTCTCGATATGATGATCTGTTTCATCTTAATTGCGTGATTTTCCTGACCTAGTATAGGTACCGTTACCGCCATGTCCTTTGTAGATTATCTGTAGGATAGCTTTACTGCTGAAACCTGATAGAAGTGGCCACAGTCATGGTGTAAATTTACTAAAGAGAAATATTTCTTGAAAAGGTAAATAGAGCCAGAGTGCGTACGCTTTACTAGCTGGGACTAAAAAAGATAAGCGGGACCCTCACGGAAGTTCTTGAAACAGAAAAAGACATCCACGTTGGCTAAATCAATAGTGTAGGGGTTAAGAGACATAAGTCTATCCCTTTGAGCGGTACAGCCCTTCAGCGGGGTCACGACAGGGGTATAGGACCAATCAAAATGAATGAAACTAACGGTACTTCTCCCTACATACTAATTTGTATGATGGTAAAAGTCCTAGCAGTTTTGATTGTTATAAAGAGCTACCTCACAGACTTGGCAGCCGTACCAAGTCTATCTACCTGAGCCTCCTCGATGCTGACTTTGTGTATTAGCTATTATCGGCTGTAAGAGGGTATTTTTAACCTTCCTTTTCTTAAAAGGTTGAGGCTGCCCCTGCCTGAAGCCTTTATAAGCAAGGCAATCTGAGAATATCCCCCTATTAACATGATTGATATCTCTTTGTAGGTGATTTTGCCGTGACTGGGTATCGTTCATGTTCTCCTCTTTCCCTGCCCGAGATCTCTTCCTTGTACCGCTTTCTTGGGCAAATTTAATAAATAGGGCATTAGAAATATACCTCTTCCAGCTCTCGAGGGTCTTGTAAGGCGGCCATTGTGGCTGTGAGGTCTTAAGCTGCAAAATGAAGCTATTCATAAGTGCTATATCAAGAAGGAAGGACCAAAGGAGAGCCTGCCACGGGCCACGGCGAAATCGGCGCTTATAGCTTGTATAAGACCTTATCTGATCTCCTCGGTCCACGTGATTCATTTCATCGTTATAAGAAGCAGATACAGTCGGTATAGGAATAACCTTTATTGCGGCATTACCAAAGGTCTCCTGTATCGGCTTAGATTGTATCCCTTTGTCTATAGGCTTCTTCCTTCTCTTAGGGGTGCATTGATTATCGGCACCGCTGTATACAGTAGAGAGGAATAACATAAGGCTATTATCCTTCCACGCGATTTGAGCGACCTAGGAAGGACAAATTAATAAGGGAAATATATATAAATATGTCCCTTGGGCATATAAGGCCATCTATTGTAGGGATCGACTTTACTTCATTATACTTAAAGCCTGAGGTACCTGCCTTATCCTTCCCTTTTGCAAGCTTAAGCTCTTTGGTGATACCACAGTTAGGGCGGGCTGTGCCTGTGGCCCCGTGACCGGCTTCTCGAAGGGCACGGAAGAGGTTGGGCGAGGAGAAGAGGTTATCCATAAAGACATGATATGTCTGCTTTGGCAGCATATTAACTAGGTGAATAATAACTCCTGCTGTATTACTGAGGGCTATAGTCTCCTTAGGCCTTCCCTTCCCCTTCTTCCTCTATTGCGGCTTGATAGCCTGCTTCTTCTTTGGTAGCTCAACGATAATAGCGGTATATGGTAATGCTTTTATATGCTACAGCCACCGGATGAAGAGGTCATTTTGGGCAATAATCTAGACTTTAAACCCTATGGGCATAGGCTTATTCTTGATAAGGGTTATATCCTTACTCCTGCCTGTAAAAGGGACTATACACTTATCTACAGTGATGTTATTCCCTGATATATAGAGCTAGGCTAATACCTTCTGTATCAGGTTAGACTACGGTTCAGCAGCTTGGAATGCCTTTAGAAGGTTTTCTTCATTATCTAGGTCAAGCAGGGTATGGTCAAAAGTCTGTATATAGCGTGAAATTATCTTGAACCTCCATAGAGGTATGAACTTAATGACTGAATGCAGGGGGGACTGAACACCTAGGGAAGGGGAGCTTCAATGGCTCTTGATCGTATTTTCCTTATGAATTCCTAGGTAAATCAGCAACCCGAGCCATATATATACTTGCACAACCGAGAGCCCGTCCTACTTGTTGATCCGCGAGTGGTTGGAAATAGCCGAGTTATAGCTATCAATAACGCCATTTTGTATAAGATGAGAGACCCAGCTTTTACTGTAGTAGACCCATAACTATATAAGGGATATTGGTGTAAAAAGCTGGAATAGCTTGAGTGGTATTGGGGGCAGTATATTGATGTGAAAGTCACGATCTTCTACGTTGAAAGGGATGAAGCTATGGCCACCGGCTTCTTCGGGCGGATTGATTATTATTCCGACAGGACCTAGGCCCCTTTGCTGTGCATATATGTGAAAGCTATGATCATTGAAGTTATATTCCTTCACTTGTATTTCATCAAGAATCAGTGGGGAATTCATCGTTTTAATAGATATCAATTAGTATGAGTTTTTGGTGGTATTTTGCAAAAACTGAATATCTCACGAACTTCCTGTACCCCGCACGTACTAACCTTATGACTAAGCAAAGTGGGGCGAGTGACCTCCTGAAGGGCTGTACCGCTCAAAGGGATACATACCCCGCCATGTTTCCCTAAGCCTAAGCTCTGAGTAAAACCCCTCTGTATTTGTTTGTCTCTGTAATTGAGTATGTTGCCTCCTAGAAGTCCCGCCTTACCTGTCGGCGTTGGTCGAGTAAACGCAGTCGTATCTCTTCTCATCTGTGCTTAATATATCTGCCCAACCAACAAGTGGGTTTTGATAAAGCATGACGGGCATACTGACACGCGATCAACCTCTCCACGTGTAGCTGGCCTCATTCCTCTCATCATTCAACATACAGACATAATTTGCCGAGACTGTTGGTCGCAGTTGTCAACGTTTCGTAACAAACACTTAGCTGATAAAGAATGATAACTAGCATTTTGATTAGTCGATAAATCTGCAGTGGCTTGGTCATGCGGGGGCTGTGTTCTTGTGAGGGTGTGATGGAGTCTTACTGGCAGCCTGATGTGAGAGAGTGGTGGTGTCTCCCCGCTAGCAGTATTTCATCCTAACACGTCCTCGCCATTTTCCATCGATACAACGTTCGATATCGTGTCCAACATTTCTAAATCATGGCTGAGCTTGCGCTTGCCATCATCCCCCTGGGCATTAAGGTTTGTTCCGGCTTATCATCCTATCTTAGTACCTTCAACGACTACCATGACGATGTTGCTCGCCTCTCTCGTCAAGCTCGGACTGTTGAAGAAGTTTTCCGACAGCTTGAGAGTTCTTTGGAACAAGGCCTATTTGACCCGAAAACATATGGGTCAGCTCTTGGCGCTACAAATGTGCTAAAGTCATGTCAATCCGCACTGAAAGAACTTGAGGAACTCGAACAAAGGCTCTCGTATCCAGTGGCATCAAATGCTAGTACTGGCTCTAAGACAAAAACAATATTGCGAAGATTGTACTATCCATTACGAGAGTCACAGGTTGTGAAACTCCAAAGCGCACTGGATCACCTTGTCATGCCACTTCAACTTGCTGTGCAAAATCTTCAATTGTGGGAGCTTTTTGAAAGTCTGGTCATGCTTCCGTGACTAATTATGAATAGGGATGCTGAGCTCTCGACGAGAAGTACGTCATCGGAGGTCCTGTCGCAACTCAAACACATCTCCAACACCGTCCCCGCCCTCACTACAACTATGAGCAGCTTGCAGACTCCTGTGGCTGAGATACACACATCACTTCCCATTATCCAAAGTTCTGTCGATGCAATAATTCCACACCTAAATAATGCTTTCCAGTCCCAGCTGAACGAGATCCAGTTAGCCATATCTCAGGCTGATGTAGCGGCACGCGAGCGCTCCAAGGGCAGAGACGAGTTGATTACGGACTTGACGTCGACTGGCCTGAACGAAAGAACCACGGTATCTCGTTTAATAGAAAAGCCAAGTAGGCTTGCAACTTTCGCTGAAAAGATGTCTATATGTTCGTGTCGAACAAGTTGTCTGCACACTCACCGTGGACATTCCTTTGGCCCATTGTACATTTTTTATCAAACCACCAGAGACGTCAAACATGACCCAGGGTGTGAATACTCTGTACTTCTTTCCACATCGGAGAGATCCTGGGGACTGCGGATTATTTTGTCAACTGCGATCATCAGTAAGGCTTTGGAGGTATCCTTCTATACCAAGAAGGGTGCAGGCGGCCTCAGCATCAGTCCAGGGCTCACCTATTTTCCCATCGTTGATCACCATGCTCCTGCCTTAGATCTTTTGTCATACGGAGCATACTGTCTAACTGTGGCATCCCATTCACCTCGACGGGGTCCCGCGCTAGAAGCTATACTGAGAATCATTTTATTGAAGCTCCGCTCGATCTTTCTGTCAAAGAAGTCGACACCAATGGACGTTGATTCAAGGAATAACTCTGTTCTCCATGCGCTGGCCAAAGTGGTAAGTCGACCTCACCGGTATCCTTTGCCTGTGCCGAGTAAAACTCACACATCTCAAGATAAATACTTGTCTTTATGGCATTCAAATCAATTCCACCTGCGATTCAAAAACAGCAACATTAGAGCGTTGCCTCCCAGTCATGGAAGCACTCGTCAATCTTCTGGTCTCGATAGGATCCCCGCTGGCCATCCGTAATCACGAAGGGCAGTCAGTATTACAACCTGTGGCACTATTATGGCTTGTGCAAGATGGCTAATTCTGTTCTAAGTCTCCCGTTGCATGTGGCTGCATTAGGGGTAATTCTTCCGGCTTCTCTTCAAACGGCATTGTATACCAACGATGCAGATGTGGAGTTAAGCACGGAAGTTCCTTACACGCACAGGTGTAGCCAGAATTGGAGAAGATATATGCTTCCGAAAATTTTAAAGAACTGTGCACTACAGCAAGGAAACCCGGAAGGTAACTCATTATGAAGCCCTGCGTGTGAGTCTACTCACTACACTTTGTCCTAACTCTTCGATTTTTCACTAGCATTTCACGGCCCCCTCATAACAGCAATCCTCAAAAACGACGTCAAAGAGGTCAAGTACCTTATAAGCGAATTTCCCGCGATCCTTGGAGAAAGAAGTGTCTATGGACAACTTCCAATTCAAGTGGCTGCTGACAAAGTCGAGATACTAGACCTGCTGCTTCAGAAAATTGATCCATCCATGTGGATTCAGAAAGACGATATGGGATATACAGCACTTGGATTTGCTATGATGCTGAGCAGAGAGAAATGTGGCCTTTCTGGAAAAGCCTGGAGTGAATCCGAGCTTGATGACCCCGATTGTGACTGTACAATCGGCCTGAGGGCTTTTCTGAGGGCCGGATGCCCTATAGTGCCTCATCATGACTTTTGGACCAGCGAGGGCAACGTTGCACGTACTGCCTCACCTCATTGCAGGGCACTTGTCGCTCAACAGCTGCGCAGTCGTCGCCGAGAATTGAGGCTATTAGCCCGCAATACTTTACCAGTCTCTGATCTCGATCGTTTGAGATCTACAGGACCTATGGAGCTTGATGTTCATGCTATTGAAACCGACAGAACTCTTCGCCAGAGGGACATCCTTGGGTTCGGTCGCCTTTCAACCTTCTTCCCAGGAGATATCCATGACCCAGCCAGCAAGCATCATTTCTTTAGACCTATCTATCACGACCTAGTCGAGCTGTTTGATGCTACACTCTATTTCAACCTGGGTTTTCGAGAGTTTGATATTGACATAAGTCAATTTCCTACATCACAGTTGTTGACTTTAAGTATCCCGCAATCTCGACCTCTCAATATCATGGTTCTCCCCGAGTATGCATCTTGGCTTCAGGATCGTGGAGGTCCTTTGAGCAATAGGGAGAACAGGATTCGAATGTCCCCTGACTCAGCCTTTGTCTTAGCAGACATCACAGGATTTTGGACAGCGTGGCATGGTGGTAGCGATTTTACCAGAAGCATAGACGAGCTAGAGCGACGTGTTCTACAAACAGCATCAAGGAGAGAGTGTCTGTGCCCATGTTCACTTGAGTGCGGTACGCCTTTTGCGTTGACGATGAAATGGTTGTCTTTTCATTATGAAAGAAGCACCCCACATGAACGTCGCAATTTCACAGACTACGCGAGAGTTTTTATATCATATCTTGCAAAATACGGGGATCTCATCACTCCAAGCCAGCATGTCATCGCAGTCCGACAGGCAACCTTTTGGGCACTCGAGCTGAAACATGTTTGCTTCGACAGACCATCTGAGGGATTTGTAGCCGAGTTGTGCTCTGACGAGGTTCAGTTCGAGTTGGAGACTCAAGATGACGA
This sequence comes from Fusarium guadeloupense, assembly GCA_021655865.1. Classification (NCBI taxonomy): domain Eukaryota; kingdom Fungi; phylum Ascomycota; class Sordariomycetes; order Hypocreales; family Nectriaceae; genus Fusarium; species Fusarium guadeloupense. The sequence goes on from JAJJWM010000498.1 coordinate 8,931, forward strand.
TGTCTTGAAGGCTCTAGATGATATCACTGATGATGCTTTTGCATTCTTCTACAGAAGCACTAAGCATGATTCGTCCACACATCAAAAAGTGTCTGCTAGCGAAGTCAGCATAACGGATAATGGCAATATGAACTCCTACAATGCTATTACTAAAGAGGCTGAGATCGAGCATAGGTTTGTCGTCCAGTACTGGTATGAGATCTGGATCCCCAGAATGGAACAAATATGTGATGAGTTCAGCAAACGCCTTTACCATAACCGAAAAGCCTTATCAGACACTGGGGTGGTGCTGAAACTCAAGAATGATGTTATATGTTTCAATAATCATACTGACAAAGAACACGTGGATTTGGAGTTAAAGCCAGAAGGACCAGGCGAGGAAGACGACGAAGAGAAAAAGTTACGGGAGATAATAAATTTCTACATTCGAGAGCTTAACAGTATATCATAGTACCTAATTAGATTTACACTTTTTGCCGAGGTCGATCGTGGTCTTCTTGAAAATGTTGCAGCGTATACACTTTGATCACCATTATATGATAGCTTGAGAGTGGCTGCAGGGTTTCCTTAGTCTTGCTACAAAGGCTAGATCTAACTTGAGCATGGGAGATCTATATAACACTCTGAACCCTTCGACACAGAACGACCCGTGCATGACAATCTACATATCTTCCTCATCAGGATCTTTCACCGCCATTAAAAATTCAAATAGCTACTAGGGAATCCCTTTATCGTCTTTAGTTATGGCGTGAGAGATTTGCCGATGTTATCTGAAATATACACAATCGAACTTTTTTAAGTATAATTCTAACTTTTCTAGATGAATCCAGCTTAAGAACTTATATTAAACAGCCCTTTTAGAAGAACGGACCTAACTGCCGGAAAACTCTAGCTATCCCTAAATACTGCCTTGGCTGTATATTTACGGGCTAGTTTTTTAAAGTCTTTTAAGCTATATATTATGACCTCTTAATGTGGGAGTCCTAGTAGTCTCTTTTAAATGTATGGATAGGAGTGATTAAATTCATTCTATTTATATAGTTAAATATAAGCTAATAGTTAGATTCTAGTTTAAGGG
>JAJJWM010000500.1:0-16871 GCA_021655865.1 Fusarium guadeloupense
AACCCGTTTTTGCTTTAACACACGGTTACGAGGCTTGTGATGCCACTGTAGAAACAACGATTCTCGTCCGACCGCCTATGATCATGCAAGAAGAGTGGGGAGTGATCGTTTGCAATGGAAAGTCAATTTCAATTATAACATCCTCTTAGATCTATTGTCGCCTTCATTGTATGAACAGATGTCAAGGCGACGATCAAATTTGCCTTGAACCCCACTTTACAGCATGAACTTAGATATGGCAATAACTCGATAGAGAACACAATGCCATTTAACTTCCTAAGGCGACAATATTAGACAAGTACTACCCTGCACCAAGGTCTTCTGTTTGCGCTCGCACCCGCTACCACAATGTGACGCGCAACATCGTTGTCATCAGGACGTTTGGGTTATCGGGAAACACAGATGCAGAAACCTCGCATGGCTCCGAATCGTTCTTCCTGTGCCTATGCTTATCAAGCAATACAGTCGTCTTGTAAAGGGGGTAGTGACCTTGTGAGCCTTGCGGATGACGCGCGATTAACCCTCATCCGTCAACGCGACCCCATTGCCGCCGGGCAAATCGACTAGCTTATCTTCTCCAGCGTTACCACGGATCACTGGAGGAAGGCGCAAGGGGTGAAGAGCGCACACGTTTGACTGTTGGGTAACCGTTGCCACACCTGATTATATGCTAAACTCACCAAATTGCAACTTCCCAATTCATCGATACCTCATCATCTAGATCATCCCGTGACAACTTTCCTGTGCGCCCCACACCCTCCACCCCCGTTTTAGTAAGTGGTAAAAAGCTCAAACAACAAAGAAGGTAGCCAGACTAACCAAGGTCAGGGCAGTCAATGCCGGCCATGTTTAACACTAATCAAGTTGACAAACGTTTGCGCTACTCAGATAAGGCTGCAGAGCCAACTGTTGTTGGCCTGCTAGGGGCTTAAGGTATGGACTCAGCCTACTATGAGATAACAACGACTACAACAGAAAAAACAGCTCTCAGGTATTTGTGCCACTCTAATTGGCCTGAAATATGTCCACCTTTGCGTGCCTGGATCATTGCCAAAGCTGGCAGGCCCGAATTCCAATCTCTGTGGGGAGAAGGCCGTACCCTCAGTTAGTGAAGCCTAGTGGGAATAACGTCTCAATATGGTAGTCGTGGGTACTTCATTTGAAGTTTGCAGACGTGAAAGCTCATGTGGATACGTGACCTACCCACCTCCCGTTTCGTCGCGACTATCGACCTTACTTTCCGTTCGGGCCAGGCCATGGTGCGTGTGTGTTGTTGACTTGGCAGTTTCCCGGTTCGAATTAGTACAGAATGATGTGGAACACACATAAACAGGCAGCCCATCTCCATATGAGCAGCGCTACAGGAACGAGATGGCCAAGAAGAACAAGTGGGAGGGGCGGGTTGGAACGATCATTCAGCCGACCCTCACGAGACTGGTTGGCGCTAACAAACATCGCGACGCAACGGCATTTTACCCGGTCCGCTAAATGGTCTGGCTAGTATCGTGTAATTCTTAGTATACCTTTGTTACACAACCCATACATTCTCGATCGTTTCCCCTCAAACCTCGATTTGACATTCTAGTTACTTGACGATAACGTTGTCTAACACCCAGCCAGCTTCGACTGCCTTCTATCCGCTACGATATGCCTGTACAACTCCTGCCGGCATCCGCCGCTGCATTCGCTCCTCGAGCTTCGTCCGTTCATGTCGTCTTGGGTTCAGAGGTGGAGTCTTGGCTCACTAAAACTCTCAAGCGCATTAGGAGAGATGGAAGCTGTCTCAAATCTGTACCGCAGCACCAGCGATTTCTCACCGAGACTGTTTCATCACCAAATGCCATATGGACCCTGACGTCGTTAATGCTACCCAAGACACCCGAGTCTGACTTCAAGCGAGATGTCAGCAATCCTCTTGCCGAGGCCATCATGAACTATGAGCTCATTCACGTCGAGGCTTATATTGTTTATGTCGATATGGTTCTGCGCAATGAGGTCGTCTACAAGCTCACTCGAGACACCATCGATGCTCTTGTTGAGTACCACAAAAAGATTTATTGTATTGATGCGAAGGCCAACACTTACGACTGGACGGATAAGGAGCAACAGTGCAAGAAGCTCCACGGGGATTTTGTTCAGGACATCAACAAGTTTGTCTTTCGCACCCACGTCTCTGCCCTTGAAGGTCTTGAGGAGGAGGGTGCTGGCGAACTTCTCGGCGGTAGGAGTGAGGAGGCCAAGAACAGCATCAATGCTCTCATGAAACCTCTACTACCCTCTCCTCCTCCTCGCGTCGTCGAAGTTGCCCAAAAACCTGAATTGCTGCCCATGTGTCCTGTCAACACCATGTGGTCGCAACCTGGTCTTCAGGGAAACCATGCTGTTGTTGACTTGTGGAGAATGCTCCCCTCGAGCCCCAGCGTAACATCATCAGCCGACTCAAACACAAGTCCTATCTGGGGATCTATGACCATGAGCGATCTGTCGCCTTCTCACACCTTCACACAGCTTCACTCTACCACTGGCTTCTTCTGGAGCTCGCCTCAAGTAACAGCCACTATCCCCGCTCTCCCCCTTCCTAGTATGCTTGCTCCCGCTCAATGCGGTGCCGATATGGGCATGGGAGGCATTGGTGGTATGAGTGGCTTTGGCTGGGATCGATATCAAGCGTACCGACCATCATGTGATGACCAAGGACATGAGACCTAGAGTATGCTACCACTAGGTGAGAGTTCCGATACGCGGACTCTAGCGGGTCTCTTGGCTACTCTGTCCACCGTGGTCATCAAGATGTCAGGACTTTCTGTTAGTATAGACATGAAAGGTTAACCATGAAGTAGATATAGGATTACAGGTGGGTGGCTGGAGGATCTCATTCAGGGGTTACTCTGACCGAGTGAGACACGTTGACAATTGTTAGTCAAGATAGAATCTTCCCTTGAACGTCACGACAACATACACTTGCCAAGACAGAGGGTAATAAGAAGCAGTGATGTATAACGTATCGACTAAATCATCCTTGGCAGTGGGCCTCTTCGGATGGTAGGTTAAAAGGCCAAGACTCAACTATCCATCAAAATACACAAATATGACCACGTAAACAATGTCTTCGCTCGTCTCCGTAGGCTTTAAGTGCTTAATGTGAAGTAGCGGGTTTATTGATTCCTAGAAAATGAAAAAGCTACATTGCATCTTAACGATCTAGATCCTCGAACTGAGCGATATTGTTGACGGACATCACTCCTAGACTGGGGTGCGCGGCCCGTCTTGTAAAGTCTGACGTCTGTGATTTCCTCAGCCGTCTTGACAACATCTCCAGATGGCTCCTCATTGGCTTTCTTCTGAGCCTCCTCTTGCCTCTCGTCAATGCATTCAGGTTCGCCTCGGACATGCAGATGAATCGATAACCGTGCTCTCCGGCTCGAGGCAGGGTTAAGATGCTGGTTGAAGAAATCTAAAACCACGGACTTGGTCAACCGCTTAATATGTACTGCATCACTTTGAGCTGTGATCAGTTAGCATATGTTCAAGCCTGACTCACTCATGCCTAATTGTCAACTTACCGTACTCAAAATCGTAGTATTCGTGTGTGATCTCTGACCAGTGACGGGCAGCCCCCTGATCCAGATTATCGAGCGTAAGGGTCTTCTTGAAGGCGTGATTGGAGCCTTCGGTCAAGATGAGAGGCCGCAGGATGGGCCACTGAGTCTTAGGCAAAACCTGAGGATTTAAAATGGACACGACCATATCGGTTGCTTTCAAGACATCCTCCTTGTACATGTTACCAAGCACATTATACCTCGATAAACGCCTGACCCAGCATCTGCTTCTGGAACAGTCTGACATCTTCTAACGTGGCACTCGAAAGCTCCGCGGCGAGCTCTTCCATTATGAAATATCGTTCGGGTGCGTTAAGTCAGTTCGCGTACCTTTCAACTTGTTTGTAGGACGATTGCAGTTGCCAGTTATTGTATCCTCGGCTTAGGCGCTCCTTGACAATCTCAAAACGATCTTCCTTTGCATCCAAGTCCCGCATCGTTGTGACGACTTTTTCCAGAAACACGGAAAGTTTGTCGTTATAGCCGCTGACGTCCAATAACACACCGCGTGAATCGAGACTGACTTTGTATTGCAACCCAGCCAGCTCCGTATCGTATGAGTACTCCTCGAGTGCATCACACACTAGATCCAAGAACAGGCGAGCCTTGACATTGTTCTCTGCAGAAGCGTAGATAAGGGGAGTCTTCAGGCTCACGATTACATTTGCACGACGGACCCAGAATGTATTGTCCTTCTTCCACCATGTCCTGGCAATACTGTCATTGCGAAGAACTCGCGGGTTCAGTGCCGGCTCATCTACCTCCTTCTTCTCGACCTCAAGCTTGGTGGGAATGATCCGATTCTTGTGCGGCAGGTGAAGAGCTAACAGGCGTTCCTTAGTAGAGACTGCGGCGGCCTTCTTGGTTGCCTCCATGAGATCATAGGGGATCTTCTCATGATGGTACTCGGTTCCGTACTACTTCTGCTTCTGATTCCAGTTACCAGGATAGTTTTGTGACACGATGACCATACGGAAATTGTCCGGGCGGATCGTAGCAAGAGCTTTCTCGATTTGATCAGGAGCAAATTGTCGGAGACGGCCATGGCCACTGAGTAGCCATGCACGGGGCAGAGGCTTCTGCATAGCCGAGCTGATTTGACTAGTGAAATCGCTGGCCGGCATCTTTTCCATAAACTTGAAATCGACATCTGCCGTTTGCTTCTGCTCTTGGAAGATCCACTCCTGTGGCGGGCTCTCACGTAGGAGAGTGATGTACTGGAAGAAAATCTTGACGATCTCGGGGTAGTTCTTAAGACCCCGAGAAAAATATCAGCATTCGTATTTTTATTTTTATTTTTCAGCGTCAGTCTTCAGTCCCTACCTTTTCCGTCAAGCGAACCCGTACTTTGAAGATTCCAGGAGTACCAGGGCACACAGGGTAAGAACCTGCGCTGAGGCCATCTGTTCAACCCTTGGATTTCATGTATGCCATAATACTTCCAGGACCCTCATGACCGATAAGATGGCTGATATATCGGCTAGGTTGGGTGGCAAACATGGACTCCTCATTGATGAGGGGAAGTAGAGGTTAAGCTCTCCCGAATCCATGACAGGCGTTGCGAAACATTGCATGCCGAGTCAGACTCTCGGAAAGGCAGCTCGCCAGGCCATCTGTTCGGTGGAAGCTTCTTGTTAACGGCAGGAGAGAACAGCTCAGCAACCTATGCAACCTATTTCTGGAGTACATCCAGCAGCTCTCTGCCTAGAACAACCAACTTCATGCGGTTCGCCGAACAGTGACTGGTATGAAACCCGATGAACTTATCCCTCAAATTGATCCCACGTGCCTTGGGAAGGGTCTTGAGAAATGACAGAACGAGTGGTTAGGGTTGGACAGAGATTTTTAAAGTTAATGCAGTTGCCATGTGCCATTTTGCAGCTTCTTCTTTTTCTCGGGATCAACAGCCTTCAGCTCTCGATCCAAAGTTTCGGGAACGAAGAGCAGCTTAACGAAGAACTGGGCGAATCGATCCAGAGCCTCGGGCAGTGGAGATGGGCTGGTATCTGAAGGGTCCTCGCCATTCACTGGTTTGGCAGAAGTGTCGAAGAAGTAGTTCGTTGATGTTGGTCCGGTATAAGCGTTCGAGCTTCCTGAATTGGCGGATAGATATTGGCCGTACTCGTCCTCGATTGTGAATTTCTTAATGCCCTTGAAAAGAAGCTGTTGGTTACAAGGAGCCATTAGCACATTGTCTACATAATACACTAGGTACTGTAGGTATTCGGAGTGCTTACATGCTCGATCTCATGGGCCATGCTTGCGATATCAGACTCGTCGCTGAAATTTCCGACACTGACGTCAAGGATAGTACTGGCCTTATCCGTCTCCGGATGGTGGACCAAAAGAGCCTTGAGCTCATTGCTAGGGCGAATGGCTTGATAATCACGATCATCGAGCGAAGGCTTCTCGAGGGAGTCAGTGACGAGAGTCGCCGGTATTTAGCGCCGTCCGCCGTGGTGGAAGCATCTTCGTCATGCTGCGTGTGAGACATCATCAAGGCCGAGTTGTAAAGACGTTTTTTTCGCCGTCTGTCGTGGAATGAAAGGGGTAAGAACAAAGACTGATGGCATAAGGAAGCATTCGAACTGAACACGCTCTTTTAGCAGTCCATGAGACGAGTCTCCAAAAGAGAAAAATATTTTGGTGCAATATCCATGTTGGCGGTGATGGCTGCTGCATTGGAAGTGGTTGGAGGGTTAGGGAGAGGCGGAACAGCATGGACGGCCTCTGTTACGAAGAGGCCAAGGGGGAGAGGAAAGAGACAACACGGCTCTGATGGGTCCCTAGATGATCTGTGGCCACGTCTAACAGTTTCTCGTTCCTCCCATGGACAGAAACGCAGAGCAAGAGCGGTGGAACACTGAAAGGCTTTCGTGTCACCGATAATGCGCAAGATTGTCCATGAGGCGAAGATTCCCGGGCCAGACCCAAAACTCAGTCAAGCTTGTTTCGCGTTCCGTCATCACGCTGATGTATGTCGGCAACGTATCTCATCGTGGTGTCGAGTTCACGTCCGCGCAGGCGTCCTGAGACAAGTGGAGATAAAGCTGCATGCGGTGAGCAGTACAGGGTGTTTGGCGGATCTCAACACTGAGTGCTTGTCTTTGTTGGCTGGGCATTTGCGAGGCTGACGGTGGATAGCCCTGTCAAGCAACACAGGGCGAACGGAATTAGGCCGCTGCTGTCAGTGCATTCAAAGGGTGTGAGCGTGCGTGGAATCTTGGCCCCTGTCAGAATGACAAGGATTGTCAACGCCGCTTGTTGCAGCAGATAACCTGGGAAAGGATTGAATGTTGCGCTATCTAGTTGAGGCCCGTGCACTCGATCTAGCTAGCATGGAAGGGAGTCGCACTATACGGTCGTACACCATCACCCATCCTAAAGTTGTTGGTCTAGGGCTGAACTGTTAGCGTCGGAGAGAACGAGCCTGGTGGGGCCTCAGCTGAAGTGGTCTTTGCGCCTAGCACATGCATACACCTGACATTTGGAAGTCCCATACAGGGATGGTAAAGAACACGGCCATGTCACCTACTTCAGCGGGCCCCTCGGAGGACAAGCTTCTTGGCCACTCTTGACGACCACGAACTCAGCTGTGGCTCATCAGCAACTGGGAGCAAGCGGAATGGCTGCCGTTGTTCCAGAACCCTTGATAGATGACCATCAAATGAAAGGGGCGCAGAAGAAAAAATGCCAACCAATCATGATGTATGTTTGAGGAAATGCTACGGAACTTTTTGAGCACCGAGGCCGGAAATGAACACCTGGCAGATTGCTAGCAATAATAAGTAGACCGTCTGCCATAGCTGCGGAAGATGGGGTAGCAAAGCTTATCATTTGGAGTCCAAGGTTATGTATTGAGCGTTAGGGCTTTCGAACATGGCCCCCTTAGAGAGCCAGTATGCATCAAACATCAGGAAGATACAGGATCACACAATACATCTGTTCATACTTCTAACCGCCATGGTACGTGAAATATATTTTGTTCACGTTGCAACCGCTTCTATCAACAATCTTCTCGTCCACAAAGTTCTATACATAAAAGCTATCGGGTCTCAGTCGAGCAACATTTAGTTAGTGCCGGCACATCCAGGCCTTGCCCTTCTCCAGGGGAGACCGGCTGGGAAAATTTTTGATGCTTTTATTCCAGGCTTCAACCTGATCGTCTGTTGTGGGTTTCAGAAGGAAATTTGGCACTGTTACAGATCAATATATGTTACACGTGAACATCGCCAGGTTCCTCACCTTTCTTGACATAATGTCCAGGAACGAGGATGCATCCGTGCCTTTCATAAAGGGTTCCGTCTATGTGGGCATTTTCTGTAGCTTTTCAACCCCCATCAGCATCAATTATTGCTAGAAACTGGTTGAAGCAGGGATCTTTCATTCCATTTTCTTCGAGAATTTGAGAGAGGGCCTGAACTGTCATGCTTTCAACCTTTTTTTCTGTAATCTGCTCCCGAAGGGTCTTGATCTTGTCTGTCGGGCCTTGAGGCTCAAACTCCCGAAGTAACGGCAAAACGTAGTTGATTTTCAGGATTTCGGACACGCTGACAAGTTATTGTTGTTGATTATACTTCGAGTGAGGGAATGTGGTGCGTGGTCTAGTGCGTTTGGAAGACAGAGAGCTCAGTGATATACCTGCTAATTTGGTATGTCCAGCTTCCTACACCGCCTTCGCTGAGGCATGAACTGCAGTCTCGACGAAAAGCCTGTCGTTTTGGCGACAGCGCCTCATGCGGGCGGGAAGGGAGTGCGACTCCAAACTAGGCACGGTTACTCAGCTGTTCACATTGTGAACCAATTAGCTGTATATTGATGAGACTGACTGGACGCTGCACTTGGGTGAGTATCAAAGGGATGTGCTCCCGGTCGCACGTACCTTGTACACGCAGTCGTTCGGTAGTAGTGGATGTAAGTGTCGGGCCTCAAAATGGTTGCAGCCTTGTTGAAAGATAACTGTACTTCTCAGGGGATCAAGTCATCAGCACGTCTGTTGCCGTAGCATGTCTACTGGCACCTGTATACGAAAGAGCAGGTTGGAGGAATATTTGGCGAGAAGAGCGATGCCCACCAGCCTTAGTTTCAGTCTGAAAAGCTTTATGCCTGTCTTTCTCCACAGACTGCGTTCATGGGAAAGGTCATGAGCGACACGACAATGGACGCATGTCGTTCTCGCATCAGAGTCTCACATGTATAAGAGACAACTAGCATGATGATGGCAGACAGAGTCATATTCAGCAGTGAGAACCGTCACCAAGGCCGTTACTGTTTACTCCCACACCCTCAATTTCTCCTGTTGCTCTTGTTTCCATCTCCCCTCTATTCTCTTCTCCTATTTTCTACTTTGTCGACAATGCCTCAGGAACTAAATCGCTGCCCGCAGATTCACCCAATGCCAGGCCTATAATTTGTCCAAGACATACTCCATGATAATACCGTGATACAGTTCTGGGCGAGTAATCTCAGGACGAACGGCCTGGCCCACGTCTCGGGTGTTCCCTGATCTTCTGTTATAGTGAGCAATAGCACGATAACACATTGCTAGATACCCGATTAAAACTCTGATTGCTCACTACTTTCTAGCATTCGAATCTATAATACCATCCATCAACTTCCTTGGGCCTCTGTTTCATGAACATGAACTGCCTGCTTCCAGTGCCTGACTAGTGTAATGCCGACCTCCCCAGTACCAGTACGGATGTTGCCCACATTTCCTCACTCCCATAGTAGCTTTCCCCGGTTCTGTGTGGTGGGTTTCTAGAATCGTCTCATGCAAGGTTTGCTTCTTGGAACGCCGTTTTCGCAGGCTTGCATTCGTGGTAGTACGTGCATGTTCCTCTTCTGACAGCGCTATTGCCACCCAGATCTAGTAATCCAGCAGAGCACTGACAACTCCGAAGTCGTGAAGTAAACCAAACAGTGATAGCCATCACTACTTCTTCTTTGGCCGCAGCGGACAGGTTGAAGAACAATCCGGGCACCACAGGCAGTTAAGTTTCTGCCACACCCGCCGACACCGGCAGACCCAAAGATCCTGGCCCGTCTTTGTCATGAGACAGTCAAATGGTACATGAAATCCCATCTCAACCCCACATCCGATACAGAACCGGCGAAGAGCTACCCGTCGGTCCCTAGGTCCCGGATCCCGATCCGATACGGCTCGGCCTTGTGGGTCAACGTAAGCCGCGGTAGCTTGGAGCACGTCAAAGTGTTCCGGAGCCCGCACACGGAAGCACCAATAGCATTCAGAGTTTCCGGGCTTGTGATTCTTGCTTTTCTCGCTGGGTCGATGTTGGGGGAAATCCTTTGCTGCTCTCATGACAAACTCGAACTTGTCTCGAGGACTTGCTATCTGCCGAGGGTCTACTGAGCAGTGAAAGTGTCGATTCACCATAGAGAGGAAGATGAGCGATTGATAGTCAAGATTTGATAAGATGAGCTTTTGGACATCGTTTGGGAGGCGCTCTATTAACGACGGCCTGGCAGCCTGAGAAGGTCTTGGGAGCCAGATTGTATGACTCACCGAGCGCGTCTGAGGGGGAACGAATGGATGATCAAGTTTAAATCCAAATGGTGGGTCGGTTGGGCCAGCGTGCTGCCTCAGGAGTACGACCATGGTGGACAAAAAACCGTTGGCAGATATGCGGGTGATCTTGATAACATTTTGTGGGAGTGATGCAGCCTCCTTAAATGACGAGCCAAGAGCTGAAAGACTAATGCCGGTGACCCCCACCCCCCGGACCACTGCGCACTGACAGCGAAGGAGACACTGTATCTTTCATCTTATTGCATGCCGATTGCGCCCATCCATTCACAATTTGGCGAGCAAGGATGGTATAGGGAGGAAGCTGATACCCTTGAAGGAATTGTTGGAACAGGCTACCCTCCCAGATTGCACAGTTCTGTGTTGACAATATTATGGCTGCCGAGCCTCGTCATCGTGTACCTCTTGCCATCAGAGCCGCAAGACCCCTGTTCCCTGAACAGACTCCCTGTGCAAGGCGTTGTGTACTCAGTATGGCGCTACATAGGTGATACTTATCCGCCTTACCCTTTCCCAAGCACCCTGTAATCCAATTTAGATAGTCAGCTCTAGTCCCTCTTGTGAAGGATCTCTTGTTGCATTGAGTTTAATTGAAAGAGCCTATCGGATAACCGCTTATGTTTCCGAACCCCTTTGTCCGACTAGCAAATCTTATGTGCAGTCCGGGTTCGTGAGTTGGTAATGGATCTGAGTCCAATTATAGGCCCATGTCACTCGTTGGAACTGGAGCGTCCAGAAATTTGTTCTAGACCTCAGCCTGCGCCGTTTCTACCACGGAGGATGGCTGATGAGTTAATCAAGTATTCAAATCAAGTAACGTGGTCCACTAACAGGAAATGTCTACTTTTTTAGCCGCACGTGAGCCAACAGGTATGATCAAAGCGGGGAATCATGGTACTTCGATTGCTACCTTCTCGTTCCTGAACTATGGACTGCTTCTTTGCTTAGATTGCACGATTTGGCACCTTGCGCATAGTACCCATGATGTCTTCTTTATTAGACCTTCCCATCGACGTTGTGAGCCTGATAATAGATTTATTGGACCATAAATCGGTCATGGCGTTAGGTTATAAAGGGCAGGACTGGCGAAATTTTGTCCTAGCAGAGGATTTCTATCAGCTCAGTCTGCTCAAGCGCCTTCCATTCGTTGGCTGTACCGGAGTCCTCTTCGACACGCTACGCTTTCTCGAAAGCAACCCTGACAAACGCATTGGTTTATGCCTGCTTATTCTCAGCTCCCAGATCACGAACGCCGGGACTGACGACGATCGACTCGAGGCAGAACTTCAGACGAGAACACGAGACAGTCTTATGCGTCTAGCAAGAAGATATGAGATCTCAGGCAGCAGCAGGGCGATTAAGATTACCAAATATTGACTTTCATCATGTCGCAGCACACAATGACGACAGGATCTTTCTATATGTTATCGAATCTAGCTCTCTCAAATGGCTGTGTCACTGTGTCAGAAGCTGGCCGGCGCTGCATGTTTGGGTCAGAAAAATGTCTTCCTTTGGAGAAATGGGACTTGGACACCTACCGTGAGGAATACGTTCTTAAGGTTTTAGCGATTGCTCAACTGGTAGTGCCATTATCTCCCGTTGTCAACATGCGTCTTCTTGTCCAACTCTCGGCGGCCATATTCAAGGTTCTTGGCGATGAACACAATTTTACTTACAGCAAGATCTATCCAGACCAGTTTGTCATCAGGGCGCTTCGTTTCTTACGGGAATTGAATCCTAAGACACAGATAGATCGCAGACACGCTGAGACAGTACTTAAATTGCTCAACAGTCTTGTTGTCCTCGACCAACCCTTGGATTACACTGCTATCACCGAAAGATTCATTACCGATGCTTTGGACGAGCTCACGGCCAGAAATCTGAGGACAATGAAGCAAGAACTTTGGTAGTATACGAAATTTATCAGAAACATGGTCGATCGATTTATCACGGATCGACTAACACTAGAGGCGGCAAGAGCTGGAAGGGAAAACCCAAGAAAGAGACAGAGGCTGGCATGAGACAGAAGTGAAGACAAGGACAATTACTGTACAAGGATTGACGAGTCTCGAGAAAACACAAAGGTACTTCTTCACAAATCGGCAGCGGTTACCATGGAAAGTGAAATCATTCTGGAACAGATCGTCTGGAGCTGAATACTCTGGGCCCCGGGGGAGAAGAACCAGATCGCAGGCTTGTTCGTGGCTGGCTGGTGCCTTGTTCAGATATACTGTCATATTCTGTACCAATGGCTCTGAGTGATAATGAAGCTGCCATTTGTTCTATAGCTGCGAAACCTGCATTGCCGGTCCAACTGCATGTGAGACGGCGACGAGTCGGTGACTGGTGATGTCATCTCGGGGCGAGGAGTGACGAAGAGCTGGTTTTCCCAGGCCGACGAAATCGCGGTGATGATCATTGATGTTACTGGCGTCAGAGCAGCCAGGTGCTCTTGCGGGTTCAAGTGAGGAAACAGGATCGCGCCAAATTTGGAGTTGAAGGTCATCGCCGGAAGCGTCGTCGTGCTGGCACCAGTTCGTAAAGTATCTGGTTAGGGCTGGAGAGCAAGACAAGGTTCGTAGGGGAAGCTTTTGGAGGAACGAGTATGTTAGCTGAATCATTGACTGGCCTGATTTTAACAGGGCGTGCCTTGCACTAGCTCACTGACGCTCTCTTGGTGTCGGTCCCCGGGTTGTGTGATTTGAGCTTCGACAAAGTCGATGACGGCTGTTCAAAGATGAGAGTTATCATACTCGTCCCTTGCTCTCTTGGTAGCATATCTCTCCAGTCCCACCGCCCTGGCTCAACCTAGCTACTCCCGTTCGGTATCATCAACCGGCAGGACTTGTGACCATCCCCCAAGGATGTGTGATGACAATGGATATAGCGTCTCTGTAGAGCGAAGAGGAAAATAGAATTGAAGACAAGTGACTCGGGCTCGATAGATAAAGCAAAACTTCCCGAACCTGATCCTTCGCTTGCCGTATGGTGTCATATTGATGTGGAGGTAAGTAATGCAAAACGGATTTCCGGAGTTGTTGTGGGTGTATAAAGTTGCGACCTAAGGATACTACCCGTGTGGAAGACGACGCCCACCACTGCCAGAATAACGATCGGTAACTAGCATAGCTGAGGCGCAGCTAGGATCTTCACCGACGTCGTGGAAATCAATAGCGAGTCGGACTGCAGCCTTCTCAGGTGGCGCTCGTCTTTGTCGACGGACTTGGTGCTTCACCTTGGCCACTCCACAGGCATTACACTCAACCGTGGAGAGCCCCCTGATCTTCATCCCCCGACATTGGACCACGAGGTGCTTGAGTACTTCAGGTCCTAGGTGTCCAAGTCGAAGGTGCCAAAGGTTCTCGCTTCCAATTCGAGGAGGGCGCTTAGCCCACCAATTGTATTCTTTCGGTCGAACTAAGAATGCTGCTGCTGTTGTCGACTCGTGGATGTACTCTAGTACGTACCGGTTGAAATGGTCGGTCAATGTGCAGAGGATGGAATTAACTTTTCTGCAGATGTGATTATTGTTCCCCTTGGTGTCCCACTAGTAGCCTCTTTTCCGCAACTGGCGGTATGAGACGATATTGCAGGCGAAGTCTATGCAGTGAGCAAGATCATGCAATCTGAGGATAGAGGGTCCTTGCGGTCCTTAACGCGAATGTCCACGTTCCCATACCTGTGGATAGCCACTGGCGAATCTCCTGCGTAGACGAAGTCTCCAAACGGTGCTGGTCGGTAGTCGAGGAACCAGCATACTTCGTTGAAAATATGGATCGTCGATCCAGAGTCAAGGATAGCATACTGTTTGAGAGGGTAGGGGTCACAGTTGAAAGTTGCGATAACATTGTGCATCACCAGGTAGGCTGCCTTGACGCGTGCCATACCCCGTCCAAGTCACTCGTCTTTGGCGGCTATATTTCTTCCTTTAGATAGTCGTTTGACCTCCTCGGCAAGGCCAGTGTCGTTTCTGAGGCGGTCGTTTATCAACCGTTGCATCGCCTGGTTTGGTTCCCACCCTTCGGCTTTTTGGGCTCGAAATAAGTACCAACAACCTTTCCGGTTGTGGAACACAAGACATCCTCGGCAGGTAGAACCATCCGGGTTCGGATTGAAGATTGTCTCTGCTCGTTTTCGTTTCGTTGACGCTTCCCTTCCTCCTTGTGCTCTACGTTCGCGGCCTTGACCTCGCGTATCTCGATTTGTTTGTGCTGTTCCGTCAGCCGCCCAATCCGGCGCGTCTCCCAGAACTTCAATAGTGTCATCGCCATGATCCGTGATGATGGGAGGTCTGTCGTTCCTGGATGTAGTGCCATATGTGGCTGTGAAGGTACCTCTCGTGATTCCTGACGGCCTTCCGCTATAGTTAGCCGTCTTGGCCCCATATCGAAGGTCGGCAGCTACCTCCCGGTAGTTGAGGGTATCATTGAGGATTTGAGGGCGTAGATGTTGTCGGAAAGTAGATGTCCAGCTAGGAAGAAGGTGATATCTTGCTCGATTCATCTCTTCTGCCCAGCATTGCGCGTCAATGGCGTCGGGGTCTTTCTGGCTAATCGCTTCGGCCATGGTCGTCTCCCACTGAGTGACCGAGTCGCTGAACTTGTTGATTTTCGGGGTTATCTGTACTGCTTTGTGGTACTTGTCGCGCGCTTTCGGCCTGAGGCGTTCGTTGTACACTACTCCAGATCTTCGTAGCTCTTGATACCACTTATCCAATCGGTCTCCCGTGACACAGGATGTTTTCTGATACGTGGCCGAGACCGTCTTAAGGAAAAACTCGACCAGCTTCTGCTACTGCTTCTTCGTCTCTCTATATGCCGTCTCTTTCAGGGAGTAGATCCTGAGATCGTGCTGATATTCTGCTCTTCCTTCAAGCGTAAGTCCTCCAATTCGCCGAGACGGTACGTAATCCGATCCGGGCGTCATCGTGCCACGATCGGGGTCGTCAGGGTCCGCTTGTTTGATGGTAGTCCCGGATTTCTGGAAGTTCTGGTCAATGAGGCCATCGAATGCGGTCGCTCGGGTCGATGTACTGCCACAGGCCGTAGGCGTGTGCCAGTTTCTTGGATTCGTTAGACCAGGAAGCCCAATCCTCTGGTGACGTGTAGGTAATGGCCCTTTCGGCGTGTTTGGTCGACATCGTAATTGATTGGGCCGAAAGTCGTAAGTACTTAGGTGCGCGGGTCACTGAGATGCAATTGAGACTCTTAATTGTCAGACATTACGTGTATTCGGTCCATTGATGCAGATTGGTGTATTCATGTTGTGTTGTGTGTAAAATCTGCCCCTTGAAGGCTCTACTGTTTCCGCACGTAACCTTAGTAACCCTGTGTCGCAGGGTAGGCATGATCTTCACGGCCTCAGGAAACAACTGCGTTAGTAATCTAGCTGTATGCTTTAAGTAACTCTGCGGAATGGAATACCCCGCACGAAAAACGAACAATAATAATCAATCAACACATTTGCTGCTGCTCATCATATTCACTTTAACCCTTTAAGCACGCTCAGTGCGATACCTTGCTTCCACGTGATACCCCAGCACTGTTCGATAGTTATGAACAAACAATACTTCGCGCATCGTAACGTCGGAAAATCGTATGTGAGGGAGGTGAAAATAATCAAGCCATAGAAGTTGCTCATTGTTGGTCCCTAATAAACGAAATGACACCTATTGCAGGCTGGCCAATCGGAACCCGTAAATAGAAGCCAGGTGCGTCTTGGCGTACGTGTCGATTCTACCATGGCCGCTGATCTTGTCATACTATCCCTTCAACTGTCGAGGAGCTCCGGCGGGTACCCCGCCCCACACCACCCCTGTCAACGAGGAGGTACATGAGGGGATGTGAGCAGTGTGATGTAGCGATTCGTAACTCGAGAGACTGCTGGTACTTCTACCATAGGCTATAATAGGCGAGGGGCTAGGTACCTTTAATCCGATGCATTTTTATTGGCTGCCCACCCCTGCTGTGACCCGACCGGAGCTCCTCGACAGTTGAAGGGATAATGCAAGTCTCAGAAGCCCCCCTGGAAACATCGATGGTTATCCAAGCCTTATCTCAATCTCTTCGAGAGATGAAGAGATCACAGGCTTGTTAGGAGGCAGTGGAGAGAAGAGAAGACCAGGCTGCTCACTCACTCAAAGTCCCCGTGTCCCGTTAAAATTCGAGCTTCCTCCAGTTAGCTGGCAGCGCATCTGAACATCGAAGTGGAGCGCATAGTGTCGATAAAATAAATGACATGCAAGCAAAGGCGGGTCAAGCCATTTGGCGCTAATGCACGCTATTCTTTACACCAACAGGGGGGCCCTTCGCCCTGAACCGGGTGCCCGGTGAAACAAACGACGATTCCGTTCTCCCTGTCGCGATTGGTGAGCTCTTGCCGAAGGCTTTCGAGGCGTCCAACCGGAACGCGCTGCAACCGAGCCAGTGCGTCTTTGTCCTCCTTTGCAAAGATGCCTGATAGCTTATCTCTTTTAGCGGCACAGCCCTCCAAGGGGTCACTCGCCCCATATGCCTTAGGTAATCACACTGGTACATGCGGGGTACTAGCTCAGAGACGCATTTTTCGCAAAACACAATAGTAAATCAACCCAAATCAGTCTCAATTAAAACAATGACTTCCCAATCAATTCCATCTCAAACACAAGATAGCTATGACTTCGATGACAACAACTTCTGCACGCGAGGACCTAATAACCCGACCAGGGAGCCTGATTTTCCGGCCGA
>JAJJWM010000501.1:0-17387 GCA_021655865.1 Fusarium guadeloupense
CCCCCTTTCTTCTTTGTTTGTGTTTATTTCTTTGAATTGCTTTTAGGTCCACTCTTCCACGGCAACCGACGCCCGACCCTTGCCGCGATGGGTAACTCATTTATCAAGAAGCCCAACGACCGACACATTTTACGGTCATTATCAAGCTGAACCTGACCTGTCAGATTGAGGGTCCCATCTCGGCTTCATTCTGCTCTTTGCTTCAGGGGTTTGGTCTGGGGGAAATCTGCGATTCTGTGTGCCCTACTCGAAACCCATGCCATGACCAGACCAGCCGACTCTCGCCAAAGCTTCGACCGCTCTCTCGTCTATCTTGATTTGCTTTATGGGAAACAATGCCCTTGCTGTGGTCGTTTATCTCATACCGACATCCTACATGCCGGCTGCCTTGGCCTTCAAGTTGCCTACTCTGTTTGGGTCTCCCCTGAACACCGTTGACACTAAAAGATTCGTTTGAAACCAAGCGCTCAACGGCATGGCATATTCCAAGACGAATTTGGTAACACAAGAGCTGCCGAAACGGCTAGTCGCAACTATCTAACACAAATTCAATAACCGGAGGAACAATCAGTGTCATACATAAGACCGTTCCATGCAATATTTTGCTTGACCAAGTTGAAGAAGGCGATTTAAGTCCAGGAACGAATACAGGACCAGAGAATTCCAGGTTAGACAGTGAGTATAGCCAGCGTTGATGGTAACAACACGTCATATTGTTTTGTAGCAAAACTTAGGTGGCATCTTTTTAAATGTGTCCGTTCTACCGTGCTGCTCAGGTCATAGAAGATAGAGGTCAAAGCTTCGAGATGGTCTACAAGGCAGGTATTATGATTCCTAGGTCAAGGGAGATATTATCAAACATATTCAAGCTGACATATCATGAAGTGCTAGTAGCTTGATGTTATAACATCACATGGAAGGGGTCGACGACAGTAAACTTTCATAACAGGCGTCCCCTTGATTCGTGCCCCTCCTGTGCAAGTCGACAGCGGGGCACGCAGCCGCGGCTTATCCGAGAGCATGGTTCGCTGCCTATGAGGTCACCAGCAAGCAGCATCCCCTTTATGCCCCTCCCTCGTCGCGAGATGGCTTCAAATAAAGAATAAGGCCATTAGTATTGGTCCAGAGAAACCCCGAGTAAAGAACTTGATATTTATTTCTTGTCATAAATCGTAATTGTGCATACCAACCAAACATCTACATACATTCCATTCCATCCGCTGTATATGATTTCATAAATTCGTACAACAAAAACCGTTGCCCACATGAACTGAAAGTCCCACCAATTATCCAAAGCTCACCATCGTCAGTCAACATGTCCTGTAGTTCCCAAAAGGTTTCGATACCCAATGGTCTGCTGTCCTACTGCAAGAGAAGTATCTTGATCATGCCTGAGAACGCCAGCAAATTAAAGCAGACTTAACGCAAGTAGCCTCGAGGAGGACGCGTGTCATAAAACGTCTCGCGCTCCGTTACCTCATCCCATCGAGGGTGGTGATGGTGTCGGGAACGGTCACGCTCATAATCGAGCTGGTATTCTCTCTCCCACTCAAGTTCTCTCGCACGCTGCTTTCGAGATCGTCGGATCTCGTCGGAAATGTCGACCAGACGAAGAACGTCATCCTGCAAATGTCAGTGTCGCGTCTATAGTTAATTCAACAGAAGACTTACGTATTTAAGATAGTCCATGATGTAGTAGAATTCCTTCGTCTCCTCATAATCGTATCCAGCATTCTCGATGGCCTCGCGCACCACAAGGTCCTTGGTGATTTCGGTCCACATATCCTTGGGCGGGGGAGGGGTAGGTCGGCTTACACGCTCTCGTGTTCTCTCGATGTCAATCTCCCTCTCCCGGTCCCAGACCGACACGTTCAGTCGGTCGCGGGTTGGAGGAGGCGAGGGCTCCCTGATAGCAGGCTTGGGGGAGGGTGCAGGCGCCGGTGCTGGCTGGCCGTCCCTCTCAGGGATGAACTTGCTCCTCCTGACACCGCTATACCTCGTCCAGTTTGTCTCAGTGCTGCCGCCACCGATTCCGTCCATGCGAATGCGCTCTGTGCCTGGGGGAACATCTACAAGTGTCCAGTCCTTGGTTGCACCGCCCCAGGCCTCGCCCATCTTGCCGCGAGAGTCAATCTTGCCGGTAAGATAATCTCCCTCTTCGTCAACGGCACTGGGTGTGGGCAACGGGGCAGCAGAGTGCGCTCGGCGTCGTGAGGTGTCGGACTCGTGTCGAAGCACAAGTTCGTTATCACGATAGTCAGATCGTCGTTCTCGGCTCTGCGATCGAGTACGAGATGAGCGAGAAATGTCCACCTCGGTCCTATTCTTGGACAGGGAAATGTCAATATCTGTCTCACGCTCTCTCACCCGAGATGGGGCACGTGGCTGAGGCTTGGGTTGAGGAGGCGGAGTAGGGGGTCTGGCTTTGACCATGCCTGCAATAGTCAGTCTCTGAATTATTTTTGAGCTGTAGTCTGCTTACCATGGTCGATGTCACGGTAGTGCGTGATGACCTCTCGTTCGATAGTAGGTCCACGGATCTTCTCAGGCGGGGGAGGAGGGGGAGAAGGCTTAGGAGCAGGAGGGGGCGAAGGCTCCCTCTCACGCTCAATGATGCGAGTGCGAATGCGCTCTCGCTCTTCAACTGGGGGAGGGGGTGGAGGAGATGGCGACTTCTGGGGTCGCTCTACGTATCTCACAACACGGGCTGGCGACGGAGCTCGCCTAGGTGGGGGCTGAGATGGTTCCCTAACTCGCTCCCGCTCAATCACTCTGGTACGAGAGCGCTCATGCTCATGGTCGTGGTGATCGTGGGAGGAGTGGTGGCTGCTAGGCGAGATGCTGCGTGGCCTTCGAATGATGCGCTCCTCTCGAACACGAGAAACTGGGCTAGGGCTTCTGGGACGGTGTCGGTCAATGGTCTCTACTTGACGTTGGCGCAGAACCATAGGGCCAGCTTCGGTGCGGCGAGCATCCTCTCGCAGAAAGGCGGGAGTGCGTGATTCCTCTCGTGCGGGAGGGCTGATTGTAACGGTCCGGCGACGGAAGTCGACTTCATCGAGTCCCTCTGGAGCGGAGCGTCGAGGAGCGGGGTAGTAATCCCGCTCCTCGAACTCGGTAGCCCTTACACGGGACATTTTGTTGTTTATAAGGTAAAAGTGTTGTTGATTTGTGTTGCCTTGTACTTGTCGTTGATGATAGATGCCAACTCAATTAACCAGGCTGCTTGCTGCTTGCTGCTGCTGCTTCTGCGCTACAAACAACGCCAAAAAAAAGTATGTCGTCACACAAGGTGGGGGGGGGTGGTTTCCGACGATGGGCCTCACGTCGAGTAACAATAAGCAGCAAAAATCCCAAACCAAAAGAATGCGGTACTGGTGTTGAGGCGGGGGAAATGGGAAGAGGAAGAGGAAGAAACAAAGAGAGAGAAGGAAAAAGGAAGAAAGAGTTTGTGAGTGTCAGGTGGGTTTAATGGCGCGCAAGCCGCAAAGCGAAAGCAAGCGCCGCAAGAATCAGGCCCCAGGTGAGCAAGGACGGAGCATGGAAGCAACGTCGTCATCCGACAGCAATGATGAAAGGGAACCCCGCCAACAATAGGGTGTCAGCCGTAGCCGTGACCTCTTTTTAATGGAGGGGCTGGAGAGGAAAAGAGCCTGGTAGCCTGAATGGAAGCTGCCTGCTGCTGGGCAGAAGCGGGGAATTTGTTTTAATACCCAAGATACCGAGTAGAATAGAGTAGAGTAGAGTAAAGTAAAAAAGTTGGGATGGTGGCAGCGGTCCGCAACGGGAGGCCTAAGATTGACGATGATGATCTTTGTTGGTTATTTTTGAGCTTTCAACCGAGTTTAAAGATGAAAGTGAAATTGAGAATCTAAGTGGTTTCCTTCTCCCGTCAGGTCATGATACCATTATCCAATGATGCATGCAGACCTGGATAGAACACCATAGAGCAGCAGGTACAGAGGTTCCAACCCATCACCAAACCAGTGTTCCATGGCTGCCCAATGAGGTAGGCCCTTCACCCACGCGAATCGTCCTGATGGAGGGTCAGTCAGTCCGTCAGTTGCGAACATGCCCAGCCGGAAAGGACATGGGACCTGCAAGCCTGACAAACTCTGTCTCTGCCTCTGTCTCTGCCCAAGCCCAAAAGGCCCCATCATGGTCCATAGAGTTTAACCACAATTGTTTGTCAGCATTGTGGGCTTTTTTCTCGGTTTGGCGAGGTTTTGATCCTGTCAGCTCAGCTCGCTTCTTTTGACATGGAAGCAAAAGCTCGTTTTTTTTTCCCACATCAACATCCATCCAACATCCAAGCAGGCTGTGTGGTGTGGAGATTTCTAGCACTGACGCAATGGTGCAGCAGCTCTCACTGCCTCTCCCCCCCCGGCACCTTGGTCCTTGCTTGTTCTTGATCCCAGTCGCGCGTCCATTGCGAGTGAGAAGGGGAGCCAGAACCAGGGCTCTCAGAGTCCCCCCCTGCGGCGCCACAGAGCCCATTTCTAGCGAATCACTCGTGGACTCGAAGCGCAACTCGGTGAGGTCGAGTGAAACAAGGTCCGGATATTAAGTGAGAAAGTGTGTAGTCTATGCTTGCTGTACTGTAGTCTCTGTAGATAATGCGAGTGCTTCTGTGCTGCAACACGTTGCCTGCAAATCATTACTCTCAAGATCGGCGATATGATATTGGTCCAAGCACTTGTTCCATTGCGCTGCGTTGCGTTGGGCATTGAATCTTGAAACAAATAGTCCCGTCATTGACTGAAACTGGGCTTCCAAAGACATTCTCAGGCACCTAAGCCACCGTGAGAGCCTGACGAGGCGTCTATCTGGCCGCCCTTGTTCAGCCCTGGGGGCCATCTGCCGTTTATTCCATGCTTCTATGGCTGTCTGTCACATGCTGCACAGGCTTGGGTCGGTACTTGTACTTGGGTGTCAGGGAAGATAACAGGGCACACAGCTGGTCTAGATTCTTCTCCCGAAACCTGATGTCAATCAATGCCCATGGAACAAGTAAAGATCCGCAATCAATTCCTCAACCGATCAAGCTTTATGCCAAGCATCAGGTTAGCCGGCCGGTATGTGTGCTATTCTTCTTTCTCAGCAGCTTACCCTATAGCCTCGAGACCGTGTCCAGTGCCCTCATCACGAGTTACGTCAACAGCTGACTGTTTATTCTTGTGTAGTTATTGGTTTCAAACTAAGTCTTGTTAATTCTATCAGTGTGTGAGGTAGCTTCTCTTATGTTTTGCTGTAAACCCATCCATCCTGCTGACTCATTTGACAACCTGTTAAATGAGCGCCCAACACAAAACATCACAGCTTGAAAATGTTGAAAAGCACTTGAGGAACAAAGCAAGGCGAATGTTGCACTCACGCTTTGAAGAAGTAGCTCTTCACTTATCTTAGGCATGCCTGAGAATGTGTTACTCAACTGACAAGCCGTAAGGTAAACAGAAGAGGCTTCGATAACTACTACAACATTCATCCGCCCCAAGGAAATTATTACATCTAGTAGTAATGATATGTATCTAAAAGCAATTCTAAGCCCGCTGAGTAAACAACTGAAAGACTCAGCGGTGTATTATGGCCTTGGACAGGTGTTGGGTTGGTTTCAAGCTGAATCCTCCTAGGAACAAGGCAGAACTTCGAGTCTATAAATAGGATCCATCACCAGAACGAATAAGTCAAACCATCATAGAATACTAACTAGATATTGGATTTATAGTGTGTAGCTGACAACGGATCTAGAGAGATTCTCATACCCAGCTCGACATATCATCCAACACCACCCGACGCATCAGTTGAAGTCATGATCACACAAAATGAGCCCGTTAAAAAAGACGATCATGCACCATTAACTAACTCGTGCTGAGAGGATTAGATAGTGACAGGCCCCAAGCCCTATGAGCTAACTCCATGCCGTGAGCTGCACGTTCCTATAGCTTTCCCCCAAGTGATGATCTGTACTTGTGAGACCACCATGTAATCTACTTCTCACTCGCCCAAGACAAACCGGTTTTACAACATGATAAGACACGGAAGATTTTATTCTTAATACGTCCGACGCTGAGAATAGAGCGGATATGTGCAGCCTCGTTGCTCTGCGAGGGTACGACTTGTACATGTAGCCTGTCGTCGATACCGAGGAGATATCGAACAGCATCTCTCTGCCTGGAACGCAACGTCTCGGCATCTTTACTACCAACGTGAACTTAACTATCAATATGAGATTTGCAGCTCAAAGGGCTGTCAGACTTGACGCTTGTGCTGTCGCGACCGACCAGTATCACAGTCAACTCACTACAGTTAACGCAGACAAACATATCTCTTTAACCACACTATAGTGCAGAACCTTCACATAGCACGCCCTGCCATTTAACGCCTAAAACTGATTTCATTCACTAGGGCTATCATTAAGGATGTAGAAGCGAGAAAGTTGAAGCAAGATGCCAATTTAGGGATACGCACAACCAAAGTGACGCTCCATTACAGACCACGTTTTGTGTCCTTTGCAATCAATCCTGTCAAGCTCTTCTCCGGCTTTGGGTACTCGGGCCGGCCTGCCAGCATGTTCACCACCTCAGACACACCCAGCCAGTGCGCAGCCTTGGGTCTTCGGTTTGGCCAGTCTGTGCCGTTCTCCTCAAGCTCCTTCATTCCTGAGAATACAACCTCTGAGCCCTGAATACCAATAACAGAGGCACTCTTGGGGTCCTTCTTAACGTGGTTGTGAGCGTTGCGCCCGTATCCCTCGATGTGTTGAATACACTTGATGGCCAGACGAACAGCTCGGCAGCGATCCATAGCAGAAGGAACACCACCCTGCTGGACGTGACCAGGAATGCTTTCTCGGCTCTCGAATCGGTCGTGAGCCTCCTCACGAATGATGTCCGCAATTAGCTTAGCATTGTAGACCTTGCTAGACTTCTCGTTGACGAGGATCAGACGTCCAGCACGAGACTGGCCCTTGTCCTTCTTGAACACCTCTTTGAGATGGTTGACGTCCGCGTTGAGCATCTCAAGAGAAATACCCTCCTCGGGAATGTAAACGGCCGAGGCACCAACATCAAGACCACTCAGGGTAGCGATATAACCGGAGCGACCTCCTTGAGTCTCAATGACAAACACACGGCGACGGGTAGCAGAAGCCGACTGCTTGATCTTGTCACAGTAGTTAACAAGCTCGTTCAAACAAGTATCTGAGCCAAGGGAGTACTCGGTTCCGGGAACGTTGTTGGAGATGGTGGCGGGGAGAAGGCACATTGGGATGCAGAGCGAAGGGTACTGATCCCTGGCCTTTCGCATTTGTGAGATGGAGTGGAAGGCCTCGAAACCACCAACAAAGAACAAAGCGTCAAAGTTGTATTCCTCGATCAAGTTAGCAATTCGCTCCATGCCAGATTCCTCGGGGAGTTCTCGGTTTGTGCCAATCTCGGAACCACCCTTGCTGGCCCAGCCGTCAACCTCGAGCCAGTCGAAAGGACGGACGGAACCGGCAGGCTTGTCACCATGGTGTCGCGAAAAGCCAGCGAAACCGTTGTGAATGGCCATGGGTTCGTGGCCCCTGGAAAGACAGTATGCGACAGCCGCACGCATAGCAGCGTTCATGCCACCAGCAGGGGCACCAATGTTGATGAAGCCAATTCGCATGCGCTAAACAGTCAGCGGGAACAGTAAATAAATCTAGACATGAAACTCACCTCTTTCTCGGGCAGCTTAGCATCATCAACCATGACGTTGGTGGTCAACATGTATGAGCCCCATTGATCAGCAAACTCAGCATCTCGCAGGGACATAGCCTTCTCAAAGTCTTTGGCGTCAACAGCCTTGGCAAGTTGCTTGGTCTCAGCAACGGCCTGCATGAGCGGCTTACGGACGATTTTGTTCTCGTTCATAGCGATAAAGGGGGTCTCGGTTTCGGGAGTGGCTTCGAGGACAGCCTTAACGGCTTCCACACCCTGCAAGGTAGCCAGCATTCGGTCGTAGGCGACAGCAGTGCCACCTCGTTGGACGTGACCGAGAGTGGTAACTCGAGTGTCAAGGGCGAGTCCGCCCTCGCTCTTGTCGGCAAGGATATTCTTGATTTCTTCGGCGCTGATCTTGGTGCCATCCTTGTCGCGAGCGCCTTCAGCGACGATGACAATGGTTTTTCGCTTTCCAAGGTCTCGGTGCTGTAAGTTGTTAGCGCATACTTCTCAGCTTTGTGAACATGAGACTTACTCTTCTGACGACAACCTTCATTTCCTCTTGCCAATCGTGCTCTCTAGGCCTTTCGGGAATGAAAACAAAGTCTGCGCCAGTTGCGACACCAGCCATCAAAGCCAACCAACCGCAGTGTCGTCCCATGACTTCGACGACGAAAGCTCGCGAATGTGAAGAAGCGGTCGCCTCAACGTAATCGACCATTTCGCAAATACGGGCGAGTGCTGAGTAGCATCCAATGGTAGCATCAGTACCAGTAAGATCGTTGTCAATAGAGCCGACTAGGCCGACAATATTGAGATGCTTATAGGGGGCGATCTGGTCGTTAGACAACTCGCCCTTGCTAACAAGCTCTTCCAAGAGGGAAGGCCATTCAGCTCGGAACTTGTCAGCACCAGTCAAAGAACCGTCACCACCACAGATGATGAGTGCATCGATTCCATTGAGAACCATGTTCCTGGCGGCAGTTAATCGACCCGGGCGCTCATAAAAGGCCATACACCGAGCAGTACCGATAAGTGTACCACCCTCAGAGAGCCAGCCTCGAACGTCATCCCATTGCATCTGTCGGATAAAGTCACCACCCTGTACCAAACCCTCATATCCCTCATAAACACAGAAGGAATCGCAGCCCATGTGAAGAGTCATGCGCACAACGGCGCGAACGGCAGCGTTCATACCAGGGGAGTCACCTCCCGAAGTCATGACCGCGATCTTCTTTTTGGGAGCCATGATGGATGTATCGGCGATTGTGGGACAAGTTTTGTGTATATCAATCGATTGGGATGAGGATGTTGGTCAAAGTTTGTTCTAGGATATTGCGTAGCCGTCCGGAGTAGATCTGAAGATAAAGAAAAGATGTTTAGAGATGGGTGGGATCACAGGTGGGGGGAAGATAGAGATACTTACGGTAGAAATAGGAGAGAAGAAGATAAAAGAGAAGAGGATGAAGAAGCACCGGCCCTCAACGGATGATATTGTACGAATATCGTCTCACTAGAATTTGTAAAGTGAAGGGGGGGAATTATTATGGCGCCAGCTTCACCTGGTCCAAGCCCGTCGGTGACGCAGGTTGAGACGGGATGGGAGCGAGGGGCAGAAGCACCAAGTGGAGGGTATGATGTGTGTGAAGAAAGTGAAAGAGCTCTTATCGCTTATCGGGCCGCGCGGGGTGACCCAAGAACCAAGCACCAAGGTGAGCTTAGCTGGCTGGGTTATGATGTTACGATTCGTAAAACACTCACCTCACTTCAAGTCTTAGTCTCGGTGTTTTATGCTTGCTTGTCAATAGGACTGCTCTTTGCCCTGAGCCCCTCTTCTGCGCGCACAAACGATAAGACCAGAGTGAGTTTTTTTTTAGTTTTTTTTCGGTCCACGTTTTGAGGGCATTGGATGCACATACTTTACTGTTCTGTACATGTTGCAGTGGGACGCGGCGTTTCGGTGAGACGTCATAAAGCCTCATTTTTTTTTTGTTGACTTGGCTGCTGGCCAAGCCGGACGCGAGGAGTTTATGCATCAGCTCGATCATGAATATTAGGCTCAACGATTGCTTTAAATATTTCCAAGACGCACTTCAAACTGGCAGCTTACAGAAAACTATACCTATAAATTGGCACAGCAAAACCTTGTCATGATAATCAAGGGCTACCTAGTGAACCGCGATCTGCCATGTTAGCTCCTAAACTGTTGGCATGCAGTGGTTCGTGGGTCTCAAGGGAGAACAATGGTACAGTAGCCAGATCTCAACGCAGGGTAGAGCAGGGCAGGCGATTACATATCAAGACAGGCTCAACTGCAAGATCGAATAGCCGAAGACGATGGAGATGAGACGTTCTTATTATGAACCAATTGTTAGGGGGCTACGGTACCAATGTCTAAACACGCCATTCACTTCACCAGCATGCCTCAGCGCAACCCTCAACTCAACGTTCGCTGGCCTCATACACAAGTCATTTCAATAACACGGGGTAAAGGGCAAAGACATGGCGTGAACAAGATAATTTATGAATCCAACATCAACGTCTATGGCGCCGGGGAAGATGCAAGTCTCCCTCCAGCAGCAGCAATAGTCCCCAGGAGCATAGCAAAGCCAGGCAATGATGCACCATCTCATGTAAAACTTCAGGGCGACCAGCATGTCGGTGCATTGAAAACTGACAAGTCATTGGGAAAACTTGATGGTTAACTTGGGCACTAAGACAGGGCTGTGATGATCGCTGCAGTGATTGCTGGTTGTTGTAGGCCTCTATCACCAATGCCACGGGCTTACAGCCTGGCGGCGCAGGCAAAGAAAAGAAAGGCCCCGAAAAGGTGAGAGCAGACGTCTTCCAGCAGAGTCATGCGGCTGTAAATACTGTTTTATGCGCTGGCAAGCGTCACCTCACAGGAGATGGTTGGGCAGAGCGCGTCTGCTGACCTTGAGCGCCAAGCGCTGAGTCGCCAGGACCCTGAAGAAGCGCCCCTGAACATGACGACAGAGGCCCTCACCAGGGGCCTCAGCTTCAACAAGGCATTCTACGGACTTGTTTTCCAGGATTGCTGTTGTGTTGCTGTCAAGCCCGCAGACAGACAGTCTGTGGCGCAGAGGACGGGATTCAGAAGCACCTCAAGCCCAGGTGACCTACCCCATATCGTCACTGAAGCCTCGGGATATTCCTAAGATCCGCAGCAGGATTTGATTCTCGTCTGATCTGATCTATTCGGCATCTGTCCGTGTCTCCGTGATCACGCTTATCCCATGATATAGACCGCCTCAGCGCGGGCAGACGGGAGGGCAACGTCTGCCTGACTGATTTTTGGACGACGGATGGTTACAGCTCGAGAAGCCTTTGGAGTGACTCGACCACGTCCCGTCGGGAAGTATTCCGGGGTCAGGCGCAGCGGAGCGGTCGGTCATCAGTCGCTACCCGCCTATGCCTGTGCTTGCACTGCTTATTGCCCATTTCTTTGTCAACAAATGAATTTCCAGGCGAGATCACTCAAAGGTCCGTGGCCGCTTGCGGAGGCGAGGTGCAGTGTACAACTGTTGTAGTGTGCGGATGACATGGAGCGAAAACCTGGGGCTCGTTGCTATTGTTATCACGGGGTCACCGGGCGTTTGGTAAATGAATGGCACTGGGAATGGGGTCAATGGATCCCCACGAATCCTTTGGGCATTGGGGGTTTCTAGGGTGAGAATCACTAGCAAGAGTCTCATTTCCAATCCCGGATCGGTAGTCAAATATCACATCAATTGGCCATTTCACTGAATGATTGGATTGCAAGCGGACCAATTGACGCATTTACGTGTGCGTTGTTGACGATGCCGGCTTGGGCTTGGGATTGAAGCTCAATTCCAACGCCTATTCACATTCACACTCAGGGTCTTGAACAATCCATAAGGGTCCATCATCATGTGCCTTGAAGCTATCGAGCTAAAGGGCATCTAACCGGCCCATTCATCCTTGCCGAGTCTCAGTGTTGGCAGTATCAAAGGCCTGCTGCGCGCGTCAAGACGGCGGTTATTCCGGAGCAGAAGAGAACAAAGCGAGGCTGCGATAGCCAACGTGACTCGCGATGGGGCCTCAGACTGGTCCCTGAGGAGTACCATTTGTAGCGGCTAGCAGGGTGCTTCATCCGCGGGCCTTCATGGCAAGGCAAACTTCAGGGTCGTCCGCAGTTCTGGACTCGGATGCCCGATTCGGTCTCAGTTCATAACGGAGCCGTCCAAGGGAGACGGACAGCGCTCGTGATGGGCTCCCAACGTTCCAGAACCCAAATGGACAGGACTGACGTTCTGGAGGCCGCTGCCCCATTAGGAAGACGCATGGCCTCAAGGGAACACCGAGAGATTGACCGTTTTCACTCCCGAGACCGCGTTCGTCCGTGCTCGCTCCGTAACTGTCTCAGCTTGATCGCTATGCCTGAAGAAGTATCTCAGATATGCCCTAAATAGGCTTGGAGCAGATGCTCTGCTTCTAAACCCTCTTGGGGTACAAAGGCCCGCTGCTTGAGCACAACAAGTGCCTCTTCAGGTAAAGACCCGTGGAACTGGTCAGCAGGCAGTTTTTTGCCTCCCCCTCTCTGCCACCTCCACCCGCGTTCCTCCCCCTGACAGAAGCCTTGTCCTTGTCTGCTGTGTCGCCGAACATGACATTGGCAGGTTCTTTGGTGAGGAGGTAGGCAGAGAGAAAGAGAGTTGAAGATACAAAGAGATGAGCGTACTGTAGTTTGTTGTGCTTTGCTGTGTTTTCCTAAGCCGCCATCTCAATCCTCAATATTTACTTCACGCCTCAATTATAGAGATTTTCACCCCTCCGAAATCACTTGGACTCTTGTACAGCGAGTGTTGATTGCCTGTGAAAATTCTCTTGTACGCAAGACTTGGCTCGTGCCCTCCCACGGACATCCATCCATCTCCTCTCAGGGTACGTATCGACGACTCCAGTGTGTGGCTCACACCTCACACCTCAGCATCTTCACGCCCCCCCGGACCGACACCCCCTCCCTTGTGCTCGTGCTTGTGCTAGACTCCATTTATGTACATAGCACACCGCGACTCCCTTCCTTCCCCCAATCCGTCTTGATTCCCAAGTTCGCCCACGGGCCCAAACAAGAATATCTACGTTTGATCCCCCCGGACTTTGTTCGTCTTCCTCCACAACACAACATACACATACACCAAGCAACACCAAACACCAAACACCAGAGGGAAAAGTCGAAGGGAAAAAAAGACGACCTTGCACCAAGAATCGCCTTTATACACATGCTTACACGAGAGTCCTCATGAACGTCAGCATTCATCTCGACTTCACTCTCGTACGCCAACTTCGCTTGCATTAACCTCAACTCACCGCCCGCGCTTCTAATATCTCCACCCGAAAATCAACTCAACCCGCTCATCACGCTCTGGCGCATTGTCGGCTAATATCTCGATTACTTTTGCCGGCGACCTACGAGAAATATTTGACCTGCATCCGATTGCATTTATCTCAATTCGATATCTTCGCAACACGACACTTGACACCACCTCCTTGTCGAGAAATCGACAGGTTTAAACGCCCATTATGCCCTATCGCCTAGACACTCACGTTTTGACGGTGGATGCAAACGTCATTCACAAGGTCGACACTGGCAATCCCGCCAACTTGTATAGCATGTGGACTGGTAAGTTGCTTCTTATAAACGCCGACTGCTTATGATGCTGACCAATTCAGTCTTCTCTCGATGCGCAGATTCTGTTGAACAAGGTCGAAGACTAGAGAATCTCAGCTGGCGACTCTGGCAAAGAGAGACCTTTGTTGTCGACAACGAGGAAAAGACCGCCCCCACCACACAAACCCTTCCCCAGAACATTCCCTCCGAGACACGGATACCCGATCTGCCCCAATTATCCGGCAGCGTTGAGTCTCTTGTAGACGAAGAGGCCGTCGACTTTACTTCAGTATCAGCACCTCTAGAAATCGCCCGTCCTCGTGTACGACGCCAAGATTCTTGCGCCAGCACCCGAAGCAAGCGTGAACGCCATATTAGCTCCGACGACTTTGAGAAGATGATTGTTTCCATCGTCAAGGACAAGGGTCCTTTGTCGGCTCCTCCCCATGTTGCTCCTGTCGCCAAAGAGTCTTTGCCTGTGCCTCCTGCATTCGAGCGCTCCGGTTCTACTACCACTGAGTCGCAATCACCTGCAAAGTCTATCACCGCCTCAGAGGGCTCGCCACAGCCTTCGCCCCAGACTCCTTCTCGCACTACTGTTGTGCGCGGCTTCTCGCCTTCTCAGATGCCTACTCCTCGAACCATTTCCGCCGCTGCCCAATCATCAGACGCGATCCCCGAGCCCAAGTCGTCGCCTGCTGCTAAGGTGGTGCAGTCCAAGAAGCCTGCTCGCTTTGCGCTCGGTGGCTCTTGTTCGTCTAGTGAGCAGGACCAGAGCCTGACAAACAGCGCCAGCAAGCCCATTATTCCTATCATCAAGAAGCCCATGTTCCAGATTGGCGGTTCATCTGAAGAGGATGGATCTCTCAAGAGCGCCATGGCTTCATCGCGACCTAACTCGCTCCTGTCTGCTCGCAAGAAGCAGGCTTCGTTCAGTAACAATGTTATGACACGAACTATCGATGATGAGGCTGCCGTGGACTCTGACACTGACGACTATATCGACGAGAGCGCCATTGATGACGATGACGACTCTTCAGACTGGGAGGACTCAATGGAAGAGAGCGGTAAATCGAGCATGGACGACAAGTTCTTCCAGCGTGTTGACTCCAAGCCCAACTTGACCTCGCGTCGATCTCTCATCACTCTCATGCTTGCTCAGAACGATCGCGCCCGCACTCTTGGTAACCACGCTTCTCAGTCGACATCGGCTATTCCCCGATCTCGCATGGCACATGGTCCTTCACTAGGTGCCTCGCCTAATGATTCTGACGAGGCTCCTTTAATGATGAAGGGTATGCGTGGCTCTGGCCTCAAGCCCATTCATGAGGTGCCTCGGTCCAGCGCCCAGCCCATCATGACTGGCCCTAACCATGTCCAGCCCCAGGCTGCTTTGTCACCTCGCACTACTCGCCGCAACATGCTGGCGACTGAGTTGACCGAGTCTCTTCGACGTCACCTCCTTTGGGAGCGACAGCAGAAGTCGTCGACAGCCAATGCCGTCCTCAAGCGACGACACACATCACACGATGTGGCCAACTTGAAGCAGTACCCTGAAAAGCCATGCATGAAGAAGAGCGAGGACGTCAACGCAAGCAGCTGGAACCAATATTTTTCCAAAGAAGCTAGCGACGGATACCACTCTAAGGGGTGGTGAATGATACCCATACCCATCCTTACCCCCACACATACCCATACAGCTATACCCACTACGATTGTACATTGGGCGGCGCACGAGAGGCATCATCACATCAGCATTCAGCGTTTGGGCTGCAATTAGCAGCATTGTTTTTTTTTTACTTTACAAACTCATTTAGCGAGAGGGAAATTCCCTGGTCGAATTTTTAGTATTATTCACGCATGGCGGCGTCGTTAACGATATGATACCATGGATTCGTGTTTTCCAAACCCGGGGTTGGCTCATGTTTCGTCGTTTATAGGCTCAGGGCACATGTACTTGTAGTTGATACGAGGGAAGACAAGGAGGGCAACCTGAGGACACGATTTGCTATGCACATTCAAGGTGGAGAGAATCATGAAATACAGTCAATGATTTTAGCCGAGCGAGCGCAAAGGGCCAAAACAAAAAGTCAGTGGGGGAACAAAGGACAAAGCAGAGGTGGAAAAAAAGAAGCAAAACGAGTCAATTCTAGCAAAAAAACTCGCAAAAGGGCGAATTGTCTGTCTACGAGAACGAGGTTTCCGCAAAAACATGAATAAAATTTCTACGTTGAATCAATCTATGGAGTCAAATCAATGAAGATGTAACACTGATGTGCTTGATACGAAGTTCAGATGTCAAGGTTCCTGAATGACCAAGGATGCACGTCATCAATTCCGGGTTGTTTTTTTGGACTCGGACCAAACAGAATCAACAGCGGCCGTTTGATGCTGACAGGCCGAATTTCTATTGAACCGGGGAACAATTCGTGACGGGCCCGGTGTGGCAGACTAAGGCTAGGCTAGGACTTGGCAGAGGACCAGAGGTGCAGGCCATCAAGAGCTCGTGACTTGATGGACGCGAGCACATGTCAGAAGCTTGTTAATTTTCATCTCATCTCATTTCGTTTTCATTGTCGAAAAGTTTCTTTTGAATAAGCTATCGGTAGACGCGAAAATAAATCACTGGAAAATATGGGTTGTAAGTGTAAGTGTAAGTGTAAATTCTGCAGCTGCCATAGGCCTGACTGACATCCCATGGTCAGCTCTGCATTGCATCTTTGCTGAGGATCTACATCACTAAATGTTATCTACCTATTCCAAGACGGTATAATTGTAAACAAAAAAACAGAACTGGACCCGAAAAGCCATTGACTTTGCATGGATTAAATTCGAAATGGGTGTCTGCACCCGGTACCGCAATCCCAAGACCGATCCCAACCACTGCCACTACCACTACCACTACCACTACCACTACCACAACACGCTAACAGTCGGCGAGTATCCGTATCAAAACTACTAGTAGGTAATAATTCCAATCTCCTCAAAAAGCGCTGACTCTCCCATCTCGGACTCGGCCAAAAACTAACCCCCCGGTTTTGTTCCTTGGAATATATCTGGAGCTGGATATTCTTCGTTCCTGTTACTCGGCACTAGGAATTTTTCAAGGGTACTTACCATCTAGGGGCAGATGCGCCCTTGGGTTACAGTGACAAGCCACCGAACCGTGGCATTGGCATCCAATCCATCCATCAATCCCCAATCATTGATAGTTTTTGGGTTCTGGGCTCCCCGAATTGCATCGGCGTGTTTGGCTGCCCAGTGTTGTAATTGCTTGTGATTGATGTCAAGCAAGAGTCACAGACAGGATAACATTCTGGCATCTGACTGAAGTAACCCAACCTGCATCTCGTATAAGACAAACCTCCATTCCCTCCAACACTGCAAACATCAGCAGTACGAAGCAATCGGTCTAGACACATATTCTAGACCGATCCCGATTCATCTTCCTCTCGACCATTGCAACGCCTTGTGTTGTTGGCCTTGAGAAATCCACGACTCAGTGCGGTACATCCGTTCGCAAGGACCACGTTCACGGCCAAATTGTGGAGGAGGACCATGATATATAGCGGAGCCGCAACCCCGAGACGAGAATCCAAGCGCCACCAGTTGCGAAGATTGGAGGACTTGGCTGTTGACATTTACGTCAATGTGTCGTTTCAAGACATGATACAGGGACGAGAGGAAAAAAGGAGGCTGGATGCTGGAGAAAAAAGTGAGGGAGAAAACGTTTGAAATCAGTCATTTGTGACTATTGGCTTGTACCACAGATTCGAGGCGCCTCCCTGCGCTGCGCTGCGTGTGGGGCGAGAGAAACACATGAAAGCAAAAAGAGACAACGACGCCTCTCCCGTTCAGGATTTTCTGGGGAAGTCACACCTCAGCATCAAACAACAAACGTCCGTAAGCAACACGTTATTTGATCACGGTGCCTGAGCTCAGACTCATTCATATTCTATACTTTTAAGCGTCAATGGCGCCTAGATCAGATACTAAGAGAAAATAATCAATTTATCTATTTTATTTCCCCTCTTTTTTTTTTTTTTTTT
>JAJJWM010000502.1:0-16066 GCA_021655865.1 Fusarium guadeloupense
AACCCGTTTTTGCTTTAACACATCGAAAGTCATCCCCTCTTCTGCCATCAAGTCCTTATCGTCTCCGCTGACCTGACTCTTTTCACCTACGGATCCTTCCATTTTTACCAAGTCAAGTCGAGGCAACGACCGCTGCTTGGCCATTCTTAGTTAGCAGATGTCGCCTAGATTGTACATACATCCACCTCCCGCAACGGTTAATTTCGCCACTGTAGGTGTCGCAACCTGGTTATGGCGACACGGCTCACGAGTGGTTAACAAAAGGCGGGGCTTGCCATGTGGTCAATGCCATCGACCAATTTTAAGGCTAATATTGTTTCCCTCCCCCATTTTAAGAATCTAACTTAAGTATAACTCTTGTAAATATGTCAGTATGGAACGTAAAGTATGTGTCGCACCTCACAATCTTGGCGGCACATGCATCTGTACTTTCTTCTCTTATGCGACACAGTTACGAATGTCTTATGTATTGCTAAAAATAAACCAGCCTAGGGTTACTAGACGAACATTTTCTACGTCGGCCAGGCGATAGAGACGGGAGAAGTCCCTCGACTCTGGTAGAACATTTTCCCCCATGAAAGTATCTGCAACTACCAGTAGCAAGTCAGGCATAAGCCATTGTCATTTACAGGAGTGGGATCTGCCGTTAAGCGACCCTTCCACTGGGACAATGCGTTGGTTGACAGGGCCGCACAATGGCACCTAAAACGGCTAGATTTTCTACCCGGGCATGGAGGTTCACAAAAGTACTAGTCAAGCCAACAACCTGTGTCCTCGTCGTGGGTCGGCACTCTTGGCCAATGAGCTAGGTGCTCTTGGTTATCAAAGCACAAGGATTGACTTTACTAAGCGCATTGGCAGATCCAGATCGTTTTTCTTATGGTTCTTGACCCTAGGCTATCAAGACACTCCGTCAAACTATAATCACTCGAGTGTATGGAGTAGCTGACGATCTCCTGCGCAAAATACTTGTTGTAAACTCACCAAGCGCCCCCGCAGCAAGATATTCGTGATATTCATACCAACATAATTTGCACCCAGAAATGTCCACGGTTACGCCTGAGCTCGCATACTTTTAGGCTAGAGATGGACGGTGACGGGTTTGCTAGCAGATCCCAAAACTCTCTACCAAGATACGTTCTACTCCTGTTTAGATTGCGGCTCACATGTGTTCGTTACCAAAATGCCTGGCTGAACTTAACACCCATCTGAACCCAGGGCTCATCAATCGAAATCTCCACATCGAACCCATGTCCGCCTGGCTGCATACTGTAATGGACCTGAGCTGTAGGATGTTTCTTTCGCATCTTAGTTACAAAGTTGTCTGTAACTTCTTGTGGGATCTACTCCCGACGCCTCATGTCAGCTGTCTGGATTATGATGCAGGAGGGAACGCTCGGAACTTACCAGGTGGTCACTCTCCCCCTGAACAATCCATATGGCAGGTAAACACTTGCTCCTTTCCATGCTCGTAGAGAGAACCATGCGCTCACCTGGTCCCATTATCTCCGGCAAGCGGCCTTCGTCTAAAATTGCCGTCATTAATTCCCACTTCTCTGGGAACGGTGATGATAGTCTTATAGCTCCTGGTTTCAGACGCTTCAGATACTCGTCCACTATAGATGCTTTCAAAGGAGCTTGGAAAGGGCCTGAATGAAATTTGGGATCGGATATGTCCAGGGTAGGGTACTGGGCCATGACAAGACGGATAGCCATCTCCGGGAAGAGAAATGCGGATTGCAGTGCTAGATAACCACCTGCACTTTCGCCGCCCGCAGCAATGCGTGTTAGATCTATGACAATATTAGGCAATACTGCAGATACAGCGGCGGGGAGGCCGCTATGAACCCAGGCCCAGAACTCCGAGATATCGCACAGAATGTCCGAGCCAGTCGCTTCCGGTAGCAGGCGATAAGAGGGCGAAACCAGAACAGCACTCTGATAGCTGGCATACTGGGTTTCCCTAACCCAAGACTGTCAGAGTCGTACTAGTGGAAGGTATGGTACATACCACAGCGGCATTATGGGGGCATCCAGGCGTGTGCCGATGACAAGGCCGCCGCCGTGAAAGTGAACGAGCAACGGGCACTTGGCTTCCTTGGAAGATGCTATATGCTTCGGCACCAAAATACTTACACCAAATGGGATCCCGTCTATAATTTTATAGACAGCTTCCAGTTGGTGAAAATTCTGCAACTTAAGTTCCATCGTAAAGGTCGACCGGAAATCGTGGGATAAGCTGGTTAAGATTGTTGACACTCTGGTGTTCAGGATAAAGTTGAGATAGGATACGAAAGCTAGCATCCGAGGACCAGTCAACCTTCATGTCGATCGACTCTTATATACGTCATGCCTACGGTAGACCAAGTCATGTACTTGTCAGTCGCGAACTAGACAGTTAGCAAAAGTGTTGGGAGACTGCTCCAGCAACGCGTAACCAACATTCCGAGGAGTGCCAGAGGGCACCAGAGGGATCCTGATGCGCCATTAAGTGCAGTCTCATGCAATGTGTGAGGAACAACATTATCTGTGCTACATAGGCAAGATGTTATGTGGAGACACTAACTAGATGTAGCAATACGTCCCGAGGATGATTGATTTGGTTTCGAGAACCCATCAATTCTCGCCGTCCAGTTATGGGGATGGAGCCTTCGTACTCAGTGATCCCCAGGTAGCGAAGAGTAACTTCAACGTGATTTTATTCCCACTTTGTCCAAAAAGTAAGCTGAATAACGAACTAGGGACTAGCTTCTCTAAAATTGGCAG
The DNA here is from genome assembly GCA_021655865.1 of Fusarium guadeloupense. Taxonomy (NCBI): domain Eukaryota; kingdom Fungi; phylum Ascomycota; class Sordariomycetes; order Hypocreales; family Nectriaceae; genus Fusarium; species Fusarium guadeloupense. The sequence goes on from JAJJWM010000502.1 coordinate 2,767, forward strand.
TTGTAACAAAGTTCGTCTACTCTGTATTATTTCGTAAACTAAACCCCCACCCCCCTCCCGATGCATGCGCTCCCGGAGCGGTACGCTTTACATCAATCCATACGAATCTAAACACGCCTCTGAATGGCCCTATTTCAAGTTCGGAACTATTACCAGTCTCTGGCCACTAACTTTCCCTTGCTTGAGAAGGTCCCATGCCGCTTGCACCTCTGATAGGCCACCGACAACTCGAACAGGAAGGAGCTTTAGCTTCTCGGACTGGAGTGCATTCTCCAGGTACTGCCACCACAGCCACTTGGTGAATTCCCTGTTCTCGGGGTCCAAGTAGTCATCTATGAACTGTGCAAAATGCCCACTTACTCCTGACGGTAGCGTTACACCTGGTCTCAAGCCCATCGTTGATAGGAACGAACCGCCCCCATGCGCGGCCAACATCGCCGCGATCACTCCCTGATCCTGTGCTGTGTCAGCGGCTGCGAGGACCGCCTTGAAAGGCCCCAGCGCAACCAGTTCTTGCAAGGTTCCGGGAGATCCTCGGTCGACGAAGTGTGCGGCGCCAAAAGATTGGACCAGTTCTGCGTTCCGGGCGGATGCAACTCCCACAACGGTGTAACCAGCTTCTGCAGCCAACTGCGTTGCATATGCCCCAAAAGATGACGAGGCGCCCCAAATGAGGACTTTCTCGGCCTTTCTTCCAGACTTAGGCTCCCCCGATGGCTTTTCAAGTTGAAGATGGAGGAACAGGGCGCTGGCGGCGCCGTACAGATTGGAGATCGAGCTCGCGGTTTCAAAAGATAGACCTCCAATCTTAAGCCAACATGTGTAAATACTGGTGCCGGAAATATGCTTTTAGTGGGCGAGAGTTGCTTACCTTGGCTGTGAGCTCCTGCGTGGTCAGGGCATACCTTTGGTAAGCCCCAAATCTTGAGTCGTTGCGGATTGTTCCAGCACTGTTTGTGACAACGCGGTCGCCGGTTTTGAATCTGGTTACCGCGGAACCAACTTTGACGACTATACCTGAAAATGATACTGGAAGTTATCAAGATTGAGCATGCGCTTGACAGTCACGTTGGGTGAGGAATCGTCACTTACGTCCAATGACTGTAGGGTATTTCAGTGGAAATGGGAGGAGACCTTCCTGGATCTTGTACTCTGCTGGCTGGACAGCAACAGCCTTCACCTAAAGCACGAACAGGGTCAGTCTCTAATCGCGCACAACGAGAGCTAGGTAATAGGACTCCAATAGAGGTGAACTAAAAATGGTTTCACAAGCGCTATATTGGGGCAGGTTTGGTATAACTTCACTGACCTCAATCAGCAGTTCGCCTTTGCCTGGGGCAGGGGTGTCTGCGGGACGGACTTCCAACGGCTTCCCAACACCTGGAAGCCATGCTGCAGTGTTCTGGGTTGAAGCCATTGGAACTTGGGGCGGATGAATTCCAAAAGAAAAAAGTAAGCCAGTTAGCCTTAACGAGCTACTGGGGAGAAGAGACACTCTTATAAACGTCCTTGTTGAACAACTAGCACTGTGAAACCCCTCACTTGTGCTTACTCACAGTTACCGCGAATCTAGACTGCAAGTGTAAGGCCCGTCTTTGCATATGGGCCCACGTTTCTGATTCTGAGAGAGAGCATACTATCAAAGGCCCAAAGCTTGCTCATTATCGGATTTTTCTGGCATCAACCCGTCGAGGCATACTCTGTTAGCCTCATTTACGTCTAACTTATCGTTTTGGCACCCTTCACTCAGGCAGTGGTCGATCCTCCCATATGCCTGGCAGTGTCGATTCTGTATGAGACCTACATCACAGCGTTACTTTTGGCAACCCACATATACACACGCCATAGTTTTGGGAAGACATCCCAATCAAATAGGGATTTCTCTCTCGACTCGTCTGCCTAGCCCGTTGATCCTCCTAATGCCGAACGGCGATGCCTTGCTATTGCCCTTCACTGACCACTTTGCTTGCCCCGCCCCTGCTCATCACCAATCCTGCAGGGCTGGAGTGGTGCACCGGGAAAGGGGAACATGGGGCTGTATGAATCAGACTCGCTGCCAACACGAAAGTCAAGGTACCCACTTCGGAGGCTGCCTCATCCCTCCCAACCACGTGAAGCTTACAGGCCGCTAATCGAAATCACGTAGCGGATAAGCCCTCTACGTAATTTATGGCACTAGACAATTACACTTTAGCCGTTTAGGAAACATCCCGCGACCCTGCCCAGTTTGCTAGATTGAGCTGCTAAATTAGTGTTTGTGAGCTGTGGTGTGCGGGGCGCCCACAGCATTTCTCACCTGCCTGTAACCTTGAGGAACATCCCCTTGAATCCCTCGAACCCTACGGAGTACCATCGACATAGTGTTAATGCATTGGCCTCAACTCTAACCGTTGAACAAGTGAAACACGGATTTCCCTCACACCCACTGGCACGGGGATCTCACATGTACGGCTGCAAAGTGTGGCAAAGATATGATAAGCAGCTTAGTACATAGTATTGTAACTATCCACACCCCAGACAGCGTGCTAGTACATGGCAAATCCACCACTTGCAGATAGGGCCTGTCCAGTTACCCACCGGCTTTCTTCGCTAGCTAGCCAGGCAACGACTTGTGCGATATCATCGACTGTACCAATGCGGTTCTCAATAGGTGTTTGCGATTTCTGCATCACAATAAACTCCTTCGGGATATTATCCATCAACTGGGTCTGCACCGGTCCTGGGTTCACCGCGTTGACTGTGTGTCCAGCACTGCCCAACTCAGCAGCCCAGCACCGCGTCAGACCTTCCAGGGCAGCCTTTGAAGAACAGTAAACTGATAGGTTCTTGAAACCATACCGTGCGCCCACGGAACTGATGTTGATGATGCGGCCCGGAGCGCGAAGGTGGGGCAGCACAGCTTGGACCATGAGCAGAGGACCCCTCACGTTCAAGTCGTAGATATAGGCAAAATCCTCCGTTGATATGTCCTGCAGAGGCTTCACAAGCTCGGCGCCGGCGTTGTTGACGAGGATGTCGATGTGGCTGCCGAGGGCTTGGGTGGCCCTTTCGACGATTTCCTTGGCCGCGAATGGTTGTCGGAGGTCGGCTTTGACTTTGATAGCACTAGAGCCATTCCTGAGGCTAGCAATCTCCTCGATCAAGGAGTTCACTTCTTTTTCACTACTTGGTGACGTGTATGTCGCAACTATCTTCTAGTTGTTAACGAGGTTATCCTTAGCATGACACATTGATGGGGAATGAACAGTATACCTTTGCACCTCGCCGCGCCAGTTCTAGAGCAACTCCAGCTCCAATCCCCCTAGATGCGCCAGTAACTATTGCCACTTTGCCCGAAAGAGTCGGGAGGTTGGGTTCAAGACTCGAAGGAACTACCATGCCGGGCAAGTTTGGGTGGGAGTATGATGCCAAGGCGATTGGTAAGAGAGCACTTGATGTATTTTATGTTGTCGTATTACTTTTCCAGAACCTGAATGGGTTGGCGGGCTACGTTGATTGACATTTGGTCCTTCTCTGAATCTGGCTCTGTTTCGCATTGTTGGCGATGAAGCTGGGTCCTTTATATCCTTGTAATCATCCGAAGTCGAAGAGAGTCTCCACTGGCGGAATGACGTTTATCCGATGCTACTGCTACCCATGGCCGGAATATGTCTTGGCCAAGTAATGCAATATGATCGATTAAACCCGAAATCAAGAAACCGACGCTTTGAACTTTGTGGTCAATCCAATCTTACCGGCTGAAGGAAACGCCTGAGAATATCGCCGAAACTATTCGAAGCGCCGATATCTTGAGTCCGATGGTAATTCTAAATTTAGTCTGACTTGCAAGGGCAGGTTTCGGGAAACGGCGCCAAAACGGGTTAACCTTAGCATACCTCACATGCGAGCCCACTGCCTTATCGCCGATGCTTGGCCACCTACCCTACGCGAAATGCATACGTATTAGGAAAGGAAATTAATACCTCAACGCTTCATCAGTGCCAGCTGATAACGTCCGTAACCGCGTCAGCATGGTTGGAGTGCCCGGCAGATCAAAAGCTTGCGTTAATTGCCTTGCGAGGAAACTCAAGGTGAGTGATAGAACAGACTTTCGCTTGAACGCCACTGACGGCGGCCTATACAAGTGTGGGCTCGAGAAGCCGTATTGTGCCCGTTGCACCAGGAACGGTCGCGCATGTGGCGGCTACGAACGCCCGCGTGTTTTTGTTCATCGGTTTCAGAAGACCGACACACAGACACAGACGACGTCGCCATCGCCGTCGCCGGCTGCAGTTTCTAGGACGCCACATCGCTGGAGGTTCTACGTGCCGCCTCCTGAGGACGATTCAATCCCTATCCTGAAGTCACCAGACTTGAAGGTACATGAGCAGAGACAGTTCATTGCTCGATTCATAAACGATTTTTGCCCTGGACTAGATCGAACCTTGAATGAATACGAGCGCCTGCATCACTACTGGGTTTACGTTCTACCATATATTCATGGTACCGTGGACTTGCTTGATCGATCCATCTTGACCCTCTCGGCCGCGTTTCTCGGTCGAATGGTGGGCGATGCGCGTTTGCGGAAGCGATCCATGGTTATGTATGGGCATGCTATTAGCGATTTATGCAAAGTCATGTCAGCACCGCACTTTTACCCCAATGACACCGTCCTTGCTGCCATCATGTGTTTGGGGATGTCCGAAGTAAGTGGCATTTGCGTGCCCGGGCCTGCTGTTACTTAATTAGATGGTAGAGAACCCAGGAATGGCTAACACAGGTGAAAATCTAGATTTACTCTCCACCATCGCAGCCTGCGATAGATCACGGCTGGGTCAGCCATAACAAAGGCGGCGCCGAATTGCTTAAAACACGCGGCGCGAGCATTCTGGAGAGTCAACTTGGCAAGGGCCTTTTACTCCGCTTCCGAGTAACCGGCCTATGGACCCAACTTGTCTTTGACGCATCAATTCTGCTTAAGAGTCAGCCCGACAACCAGGTCGGCAAAAGGAAGCCCTTCCCATTTGCCGATCCGAGCCTGCGAAGAATCTCCAGGATAGCGAGCCAGAACTCTCACTACGATATGCTAATTGACGGAATGGTGGATATACCCGGATTGCTGCATGATGTCAACGTCCTATCCGCGCTTCGCGGTGATGCGTTGCAGCTGGGGAACATCGCTCAAGATATCTTCTTAAGAGCAGTGACTATTGCGGAGAACTTACGCAACTGGTTCGCTGGCTTCTCATCAAAATACCCCTTGCCCTACAGTTGGGCTGTCCCAGACTCAGGGACGGTCGCCCCATGCCTCGCCAATAGCGACGCTTTTCCACTGCATTTCCAGTTTCCGAATTTACTAGCGGCACAGTCCTTGATTCATTATTGGGCGGCAATGGTCATATTGATGAGGTGTATCATAGTTTGTCAGAGCCGTAGCAGCGCAGGTGTCACCCATTCAGCCCAGACGTTCGTATACGACTACCAGAAGCTCGTCTATAGCCCGCATCTCACTGGCGATATCGCACTTTCAGAGCCAAGCGCCGTTGCGTCACACTTCGCGGACAGCATTTGTCACTCGGCGGCTTACAGTAGTGATCACGACAAAGGCATGGCTGGTCCTATCATGCTGCTGTTCCCACTCTGGATCGCGAAAGACACATACGCGAATGATGACTCTGGCCAGTCTCGTCAAAAGGAATCATACTGCGTCGAAGTGTTGAAGGCATTAGCTGGTCGTGGAATGCAAATATCGGGCGTGCTGATCAACCTGTCGACGAAGGAAGCAGTTCAAACTTGCTAGCAGTTTCTAGGGTTGATAGCAATCGTCGTCGATAATTAAATGGTGTTTTAATCTATTTATATCTCCTCAAAGGTATCAAGTAGTTAGTATCCCCAGAGTCATTGGAATGGTTTTGTGAACATGCCCAAAGCACCACAGTGCATGCGAATCGCGGCTTGATCGCACGAGAGGATGCATTGCAGGCTACTTTCCATAGGGGGTTACAGCCTCGCATGGAACTGGACAGAGCAACCTACTACGTAGTAGTTCCTGTTCCTACTCGCCCTCTGGATAATCCGTGCTCCTCGCTATTTGGACCCACTCATCCATCAAATTGAGGACGCTACGACATTTCTCCCTGATTACCACCTCGCAATCACTCCCAAGGACAACCCTAGGAGGTAAAGCCTTCCCAGCCCTAACCCCAGTCCCCGTCAACACATCGACACATACCTTCGCCCCCTTCTTCACATCGCCCAGTTGCTTGCCGTCCGTTTGCATCAGCGCTTTCCGGACGTGACCCGACGGCGTGGCTTCGTCTTCATATGCGGCAATCCTCCTTGCTGCGGATATTTTAGCGCCGGCATTCAGGAATCCGGTGCGAAAATACCCCGGCTCGATGACGGTAACAGCGATGGCAAACGGAGCGAGCTCTTCACGCAGGGACTCGGCCAACGATGACGCGCATATCTTTGTCATTGCGTAAATTGAAAAGCTCGCGCCGCCTTGCCAGGAACCTAGGCTACCAAATGTGGCAATAGTTGCCCTTGTGCCCGACGGAGTTAAGGCCTGCTTGCGCAGCAGGGGCAGGAAGGTGCGAATGGTGTTGATGGCTCCGAACACATTGGTGTTGAACTGCTGATACACCTCGTCCGGAGTAGCTTCCTCAACGGCGGCCTCTAAGATGTAGCCAGCCGCATTGATGAGATAGTCGACTCGCCCGTACTTTTCCTCGACGGAGGATGCGATTGCTTCGATGCTGGAGAGCGGCGATGTCACGTCGAAAGCGATCGTGTCAGCGCCGGCGACTTGGAGGTCCTGGATCTTCTCAGGGTTGCGCGCTGTTGCGATAACTCTGTGGCCGCGCCTGAGCGCCGAAAGGGCGATTTCGTATCCGAAGCCTGAGCTCGCCGCCGTGATGAACCAGACTGGAGTCATGCCAGCCATTGTATTATGCCTTAACAATTTTCAATGTTGGCAGGGAGCAGTTAAACGACGTGAAGTGTAGCAGCAGGATGACACCAAGAAGCGACAGAAGTTAGCGAGGACAACAGTGGACAATTATATGCGCTCCAGTTGACTACCAAACTACAGTTCCACCATGATACCGGCTGGTGTCGAACTTGGCGGTAACGTCCTATGGGCTATGCCGAGATTGTGAGAGATAGTTAAGAGAGATAGGCGATAACCCAGAGTTTCGCAGAATACATCTGGAATAGGCTAGTTTTTTCTTGGCATATGAGGGGCAGGGGTTGGAGCATACGGATACTGTAGAATCTCAGCAAACTCAACCCTCACCCTTAGCGTCGCCACCTTTCCACTAACAATTCGATCGGATAAGTTTCGTCTCGACATTTGTGCACACATAAGGTGAGCGAACCTGCTCGGATTCTGTGGTGTTTGGGGTGATACGGCCGCATAATGGCACCTAAAACAGCTAGCTTTTCTATGTCGAATATTGTGGCCCCAAGGAGCCAATTGTTCAGGTAGGTGCAGCGCACTTTCCGCCTACAGTAGCCATTACATTGCTTATCGCGGATGGGTTAGCGTTTTTGGCCAATGACATAGGTCCGGTTCATTACCGAGGCTGAATGATGCACATTACGGAGTGACTGGGGCGATTTAGCGTGCCCATGACCGAGGGGCCTGCAATGAGTTTCCTCTGCGACTGTGACGCTGATATAGATTGATAAAACTGGTGTTGGTGGAGTAATAGTTGCGGGCAATTACTTATAAATAGTGAGGTCTTGCTTAGGGCTTGCAAATCAGTGTGAATCAGCCAACTTCTGAGACAGCCAAGTTCCTGATTATTTTTGCCTAGAGCCATTGGATTGTGGCCGTTTAATCCTTCAAAATGAAGCTGAGCATTTTCTGCATTTTCCCCTGGTTGTTGGTCACTTCCGTGATTGCTAGAAGCAGTAAGTCCTCCCTCACTTGATGGATCATAACGAGAAGAGACCAGTGTGGGAATTGCTTGACCTCTGGCTATGGTGCGCAAAGGCTCGACATAACTTCCTCGTATACCGAATGGAAGTTGAGCTAGCCCTGAAGCGAGCACCAAACACAAAGTCTCTACTGTGGACCATGAAACTCGACGAAGTTATTGGCTAAGCTTTATTAGATGAATATAAATATGAGAAGCTTGACAAGGATAAAGCTGTTAGTTCACCCTGATGTTCCGGTGGCCACACACTGCCCCTAGACGACCCTCCACTAAGATACCACAAGCTGCTTTTGATCATCGACATGCAGGAGGGACTCTACAGCCTTGTTCGCGATTTTGACCCTACGCTATTCAGGGACAGTCTGATAGCTCACGCATCGCTTGGCAAGATGTTCGACCTTCCTGTTGTCATGACAACCTCTGCCGAAGTAGGGCCTAATGGTCGTCTGCCACAAGAGATTACCGACATGTACCCAGACACGCCTTTGATTAGAAGAGGAGGCGAAGTCGACGCATGGGATAATGCTGCGTTTGTCGAAGCTGTTAAGGCCACCAATAGAACTCAAATCATCATCGGTGGTATTGTCACCGAAGTCTGTAAGTTGGGCGATGCCACATTCCGAGCCGCAGCAGATTTTTCGTCAAGGTTGACCTGGATTTCTAACTTCATATTGCTAGGCACCACCTTCCTTGCATTATCGCTGCGTGAAGCTGGCTACAGCGTTTGGGCGAATGCAGAAGCGTCTGGAACGATGTCGCTTTTGTCTCGCGAGATGGGCAATCTTCGGATGATCAACGCAGGTGTTCAGGTCGTCTCGTGGTTTGCAATTGTTGGAGAGTTGATGCGTGATTGGCGTAACGTACCCGGAGGAAAAGAGCTATGGCCATATCTGGATCGTCTTATGCCTGCTGGTGGCATGGTGGCCCGGGCTCATAGGGCCGCTATTGAAAACGGCACTATCGTTCCAGGCGTGGACACTTTGCCTCTGTAAGTTGTCCAACTCTCTATAGCGGGCTGTGCTCCAACAGCTGGTGTGCCATGGCCGGAAGGCCATAACCAAATTCGGTCAGGGATGTTAAGGTCATGTGCATCCGTCAACCTAGACCGAAGTAGTCGCAGTTCAACCTCGCGATCAAGCAGGCAACAACTCATGTATGCACTCAACGCACACAAGAAAGTTATTGCCTAGCCTTCAATTCAACATGTCAGCCCTTCTAGAGGGCTGGCCTTCTTCAATTTCATTTTACCAAAAGGTTTAGTTACCTATACCCTTTTTTCTTTGCCTGACATTCACTGCCGCGCCAGCTTTGTTGTAGGTACTCTTAATAGTGCTGTGTTTGCGTCCACCATCTAACTTTGGAAAAGATCCACACTAGCAGCGACAGATTTGTGAGTGAGCCTTCCTGCTTTTTAGTTCTAGCACTGTGATACGCTTGAGCTGTACGATGAAGCCTTCGGATCCTAACTATCCCTCAATTGTCGAAAGGCTCCCGCCAGGTCACTCCAGGGATGTCTGCCCAATTAAAATGCAAGAATGAAAGGTACATTATTCCCTACCTAAATTAGCCCATGATAGATGTCCCAACAATATTTTGAGTTACAAATCGCGACATCACACTGCTCACACCCCCAAATTGATTGATGCCTCTTCCTCTTTAATTGAGGCCTCTTCTTATTATTGCTAACCGGCGCCAAAGGCTTCCTTGAGCTTCTTGACCTTGGCTGCCCAACCCGGTGGCCCTGACAAGCAACCAGACATCCCAGTAATGAATATATATCCATTCTTAAGAGCATATTCATTCTTAAGCTGATGCATAAGAATAAGAATAAGAATATAGAGGCTGCCAATAAATACATAATTCTTATATTCTTAAGAATATGGATCGGCCACCTCCCCCACAGGGATGTCGCATGTCACCACTAGGTTCGTGCGACTGGATATGAAACGCGGCCCGTATTTTTGGGGTCGTGTATCCGGTTTCACATTCAACTGGTTGCATCAAGGACTCCAATTCTCACGACATAAGCTTAAATAGATATGCCCGAACGCATGGCTGTTCAATTTCTTTATCCTTTAGATAATTCTCATCAATTGCCATCAATGATCCCTGTGGAGCCAATTGTCTGACATCCTGATTAGCGACCGAAACTTCGGCCTCGCCGTTCCCGCTATGACAGAAAGCACGCAGCTAGAAACTTAGCGACACGCCTCCACAATGGACGTCAATATACCTTCACTGCCCCAATTCAATCCACCATCAAGCTCTTCCTCCGTGCTGCCCTCGGACAGTGCCTCACAAGCTGCCAGTACACTGTCGGAACCCGAGGCATCAACTCAGCATACGACCAAGAGAAGGAAACTGAGAGCCACATTAACCTGGGATCACTTTCGAGAAGCTCAAGGCGACGAGCCACGCACAGTGAGCGGGAAATTGCTACACTACTGCACGCGTTGTCGCAATCCATCTTGGTCAACCCACATATCCGGCAACGCACGCTATCACCTCGAGAAGGCTCATCACATACTTGTTCAAGAGGATTCAAAATCTCAAGACAAGCGCCGACTAGCCATCAAAAATGCCTTCGCCAGAACAGCCGTCAGGGAGTTGCAGCAAGTCAGGGAGAAGGAAATGAACACTTTACAGAGTGTGATCAACTTCGATGCCTTTCGAGAGGCACAGATGCTACTATCCGCACGTAAACACTTGCCGCTCAACTTCGTAACGTGGCCGGAATACCAGGCTCTTCTAGCCACGATAAACCCTGCCGTTCAAGAGTTCCTGACTGACTCTGGTAGCACAGTTGCAGGGGACTTGACTAGGGCCTACAACGCGCATCGAGAATCCGTAAAGAAGTGGCTGGAACGTGCTCGGAGCCTCGTACACATTTCCATGGATGTATGGTCGTCTCCTCAGCGCAAGGCATACATCGCTATTCACGCACAGTGGGTTGATGAGACTGTTAAAGCAAAAACGGGTTGGTTTTTTTGTTGTTAGTTCTAAGTTACATGTGTCTGAGAGGAGCACAGCTCCTTACATAGTATCCACATCCCAGCCACCAGTAGGTCGGACCACCTTAGCCACACTGTCTCAACAGTCATAAACTTGACAATTGAGTGTTCAGGGCGCTGATCCTCCAGCTCAGGGGTTTTCCAATGGTCTTCAATTGCGATTTCTTTGTGGATTCCTATATAAGGAATTTCCCGGTGATCCGCCGGATCCGATGATCTGCCGGACTCACACCGATATTCACTGCCAACTTCAATCTTCAATAACTCAACAGCCATGGCAGCAATCGATAAAGCGCTCGAGTTTCTGAAAACCTCAGAATCTATTAACTATGCTGCTACTGCTAGAAAATTCGGTTGTGACGAGACTACCCTGCGCCGCCGCCATCAGGGCAAACAGAGGACAAGACGCGATGCCGACTCTTTGTATAAATCTCGTCTTTCAAAACAACAGGAACAAGATCTTGTTACTTATATCCGTAAACTCTCACTGCGTGGCATTCCGCCAACCCTATCCATGATCCGAAATTTTGCTCAGGACATAGCGAAAATCGAGGTCGGAAAGAACTGGCCATACAGCTTCGTCCAGCGCCATCGCAACGAGATCGATTGTACCTGGTTTGATGGATTTGATATAGCACGAAGAAGAGCCGACAATGCTTCTCGGTATAGAGCATATTTTGATCTGGTAAGTAGACTCGTAGCGCCTTTGGTTCGTTGCTAATCATGGAAGATCCGTGAAAAAATCGACAAATACGACATCTTACCTCAGAACACGTATAACATGGATGAGAAGGGATTTCTCCTGGGCGTAATCAACCGAACGAAGAGAGTGTTTGATGTCAATGCTAAAAAGCAAGGCAAATTGCTTGGTGCTTCCCAGGATGGGAACCGATCGTGGGTCACATTCCTGGCGTGCATCTGCCAAGACATGACATCGCTACCCCCATTCCTCATCTACCAGGGCAAGCCGGGACAGGTTCAGGACTCTTGGCTCACTGACTTTGATCCGGAGCATCAATCAGCCTTCTTTTCCACGTCCGAAACTGGCTGGACGAGTCACGAACTGGGGAAAGAGTGGCTGATTGGTGTTTTCGACCGCTTTACCAAGGCGAAAGCACGAAACGGGCGCGACTACCGCCTTCTCATCACCGATGGACACTCTAGCCACATCAATATGGACTTCCTGGACTGGTGCGACGCGCATCGGATCATCGTTGCGGTGTTCCCACCTCACTCTACTCACCGGCTGCAACCCCTGGACGTCTCGCTTTTCGGGCCCTTATCAACAGCCTATACCAACCGACTTGTTCAGTGGACTTCAAAGACGCAAGGCCTCACTGGAATATCCAAACGCGAGTTTTGGGTCCTGTTCTGGGGTGCATTGGAAGCTTCTTTCACTCCGGAGAACATCGCCAGTGGATGGAGACGGACGGGTCTCAAGCCTTTCGACCCGGACGTCGTCCTATCTCAGGTTTCGAAGAATACGGACGATGACTCAAATGCGGAAAGTGGCTTGGATGATTCAATTGCTTTACAAGAACCTACTGCACGAGAATTACGGCGACTTGTTGATCTAGTTGTGAAGCAATCCTCAGTCAGCTCTGACACAGGCACCCGAAAGCTAAAGAGAACCCTTGAAAGCCTTCAGGCCGAGGTGGAACTACTCAGGCATGAGAACAAAGGTCTCCGTGAGACAATTATCCATGAAAAACAGCGCAGGCAGCGTGGTAAAGCCCTGAAAGACTATATCTTTGATCGTGTGGATCCTAATTCAGCTCAGGTGTTTAGCCCGCAAAAGGTCGCCCAAGCTCGCCAGAGGAAAGCTGAAATGGAGGCGCAGAAGGAAGAGGAGGTTCTCCAGAAGAGAACTGAAAAGACCCTGCGGCAGAAAAGAGTAGAGGAGCAAAAGCAACAAGTATTAGAGAGGAAGAGGCAGCGGGAGGAGAAAAAGGAAAGAAAACGGCAGGAAAAAGAAACAAAGCAGCTTGAGAGAGAAGCAAACCGGCAGCTTCGGATTGATATGAAGAAGCAGAATCAACGGAGTATACAACCGAAGCATCAGACACGGCAGAATGGCTCAGATGGTCTCGAAGAGAATGGGGGCATTAAGGACGAAATCATCGTCGTTCTTCCAACAGTCACCCAGCCCCCCATATTATTCAAGCCGCCCAACGAAGCATTCAGTACCCCAAATACAAAGGCGTCGACGCCACCCAGCCATAAAACTCGGCCTAAAAGGCCTTCTTTAGTTGTCGAGAGCGATCGGGAGGTAGTGGTGGCATATCGGGACTCGAGGCGATCGCAGCGGAACAGGAAACGACCACGATGGCTTGATGACTTCGAAGTCAATTGAAATAAGTCTTAAGG
>JAJJWM010000508.1:0-36151 GCA_021655865.1 Fusarium guadeloupense
TGATGATGGGCCTGAAGGAACATGCGCAAGATCTTGTTCGGGTGGGCGTTCAGGAGCCAGATCTCTGAGTTCGCCAAAGGTAGAACGAAGAGAAGGAAGGGATTGCGATGGCAGAGTCTCCTTTGACTCACCCTTAGGTGCACGAACCCCTTGGTGAAGCGGCGGCAGGGGACCACTGGAAGAAGCGATGAGCGGCGAAATGACCCTATTACCAGAAGTATACCGCGGTACAGGCATACCAGCAACCGGGGGCTTGTCGTGAATGGAAAGTTGACCGGTCGGTATAGATATATCATTTATCGTTTTCGGAATTGAGGCTGCGAGAGCTTGGGCTGATGTAGCCAGAGAAGTAGCTTGAGAAGCAGCCTGAAGAGCATCTGCAGCAAGATGTTGAAGCAAAGGCCCGCTCTTAATATTACCGTCGGCAGGTCTGCCCTGATGAGGTTCTTCGTCTGGTGAATCTTCGTCACATGGCAGACTTTCGCTGCCGGCTACGCGAGCGATTTCAGGGTTGCGTCCATTGTCGAGATAGGCGATTAATATAGCATTTCCCGGAGTGGAATGAAAATTGTGAATATGATTGTATTGAGGTGCAGGTATTTCTGGGGGAGGACTGGAAGACGGCCCAAGTTGAGGATGAAGCGGGACCATGCGGGGGCTTTCTTGAGAAACCGGGTCATCTGGGTCATATGTATCGTCCATGAAGCCGACACAAGGTAGCATAGCCGTGGCCATTGTTGTTGCGTTGACGGCGGTTGCTCAACTCGCCATGTCCCCTTGTGGGGGTTCAAGCGTTCAAGGCTCTTGGTCGGTTGGTCGAATCTCGCCCCGAGGGAAGCACCTATAGTAAGACTTGAGCGACGAAAGCACAATCAAAGGCACGCTCGACAAGACGGAAGATGTGGAGGGAAATTGGTCGGAGGAGAGCGTCAGTTTCGTAGCAGCGTTGTTTCGTATATCAATGTTTATCTCTCAATGTTGTTCGGCGATTGACCGTCCGAAACGGGGCCAAAGACGACAAAGTCCTTGTCGCTGAAAGCCTGAGCGAACAAGTCAAGGTTACATGTCAGTCGCGCGAATGGCTGTGAGCGCAAGTCCCACCCGACTCGCGGCCCAAATGCGGTCAGTTCCTAGGCAGGCTTAATGCGAAGAAGATGTGCCTAAATACGATGCTGTCCAAGTGCGCGTTGTTTGCCTTTGTCGACCTGACACACACCCGGGTGAGTGCTTTCACGATTAGAGGAAGAAGAATTAGGAGTGATGTCTAAATGTCGTTTGAGCCAGTAAGTCCAAGGGAAATAAATTTGTAAAGTTACTGTTTATGAGAAATTTCGACTCGGGGCCAGATCGATATGCGCAGTAGCCAGCACGTGAAAAGGTTTCCGTTATGGCAATTTCATGTAAGGAGAAATTTGTGAGAAAGATGGCAATTGGGGAAGATGGGGATGGGGTAGGTCGTGCTATATACAGTACCTAGTACTTCGTCCTTAGCTATCTATAGCATGTGGTAGGCCAGCTCAGAACAGGGGGCCCTGGGATGGGGCTCTGCCGCTGCAGTAGTTCTTATTTTTGCGGCTGTGCTACGGCGCAGTTTGACAACATGAGGTGCGTCGATCATACGTGCGGGCTGTCCGTTGAATGGTCAACCTAAATTTCTCTAGGCTTAATGTGTTCTGGCGACGTCTTTTTCCACGTTTGGCCGACATGGAGGGTGCGTGACCGACTGCCTCCAAAACGTGGAATAGACGCTACTCCTACCACTGAACGAGCCTCACTCTATTGAGCTATGCCTACGAAAGCCTACCATAAACATATTGGTCTATGGCAGAGTATTTTAGGTTGCATACGAAACTCTGAACTCGTGAACAAGATGGGTGAGATGTAACATGCACTCGCCAAAAACCCCCGTCATCCTGCCCGACTGAGGGCACCTGTCTCAGCCTCAACGCCCACTGCAGAGTCGATGTGTGTGATGCGTTGGCGCAATCACAAGCGAGTAATTACTACTTTACCTACTTTGGCCCGTCTGGCCTACTGTTTTGTATTATCCTCTTTGCTGCACAGAAATGGATGCATTATCCAACACCTTTGAGGTCCCTGGAAAGTATATAGGCGTGATGATTTGTGCTAGGCTAACAGGGCTGCCTGTGACACTCTCCGTCCGTGTCTCGTCTAACGGACCGTTCCGCTGTCGAACTTGCGGTCTAATTGATCACTTCGGAAATACGTCCCACCAGTCAACTGCAATTGAATGGATGAGAGGGAAAAAATGACGGGGGCACCTCCGACGAAAAATTACAGTTCGCTCGTCCATGGGACTATAGGAATAGTCAGGTCAACTTGTCTCATCACCAGCGCATTCCAATGTGGAGATTTGAAACAACATGATTATGATCGGCAGATCCTGTCTTATTGTATTGCAATTTTCATTCTTAAATTATAATAATGTTCCTCTATTTGCTGCGAACGACGTATTCAGACATCATCATGCACAAAAAAGTATAGACGTAGGTGGACATGATACGATAAAACTCGCATTCCCAATTGTGGACTCAACGATTACGATCAGCGCACCATATTTGGAAAAATAAGTAACTGTCACGATTCAAGGCCCGCGGCTCCTCATTGCCCGGGTTGAACGATATTGTAGCTTGGGAATCTCCGTTTCGACGTCGATGCCCTCGTCGTCGGCCTCCATGATATCTGGATCCACGGCCAGAGGCGCCATCTTGTCAACTGGGGGAGACGGCTCGGCGGCTTCTAGCTTGGCGGGCTCCATCTTGTTGTCCTCTCTCGTGGGCGTCGTGCTGCCGTCCTTGAGGCCGGCGAACATGTCGCGGCGCATGCTGATGGGTCGTCGCGTCCGGACCTTGCCCATCTCGCCTGTCTCCTTGGCCAGCTCGGGTTCCTCGCGCTGCACGCGCTCCATCTCCGTCTTGGCCATCTCGAGGACCTCGGCGAGTCGCTTCTGAATCTTGCTGATTTCGTCATTACAGTCTCCATCGCGGAGAAACTGGTGGGCGCCGTGCTCGCACATGCTCTGCACGAACTCTAGACCCTTGTCTAGGTTGTCGTATACATCGGGTGGCTGATCTCCCGCGCCGGGCCGGGCTATTGACATGGAACCGAACCGTCTGCTGCTCATGTATAGTAATGAAGGGAGCGCGTCATCGTTGTTACCATCCTCTGAAACGTCCTGCTCTGCCAGCTTCTTAATCTGGGCAACTCTTGCGGCCATTTTGGCCTTGCGCATTAGGTTTCGACTCGATGAGACGAACCGCACAAGCTCGTCAAAGAAGCCCTGGACGTAACTGTCATAGTAGACGATGATCATGCTTTGTGTTCGGTAGGCTGCGGGGGCGTCTTCGTTAGACATCATTGAGGGCGACTTGGGCTTTTTCCCGACCTGGCCTCGTGCTCCAGCCTTTGCTGCCTTGACCACCTCTTGTTGTTGGCGGATGGAACCGGGACTCGGTGTGTGTACTTTCGGAGCGTCGGCAGTCTTTGCTGGTGGTTGTTGTTGTGTGGTTGCAGCACCATCTTCAGGAATGTCCTCGTCTGCGGGAGCCTCGGCATGGACTACCGGGGGATCATCTTTGGGCTTTAGTGACTCAGTCGAGCCCTTGTTGCGAAGAGATTTTGTCTCTGGACTCTTGCCCTCGGCAGCAGCAACATTGGCCAGCTCGGCCTGACGACGATCGATCTGGCCGCTGAGGTCGGCGAGGTGCTGCAGCCAGTCCGGAACGTTGTTGACGAGGTTCTTGAGCGCATCCATGGCCATTTTACTGAAATAATGGGTTAGATGTGTTTGAGCTGGTTGGCAGCAAGCGAGAGAAGAAGGAACACAAAAGTTGATAGATTTTGCTCGGAAGCTAAATCAGTTTTGTCCAAGATGGCAAATAACTTGATTGCAATGAGTGGATGAAAAGGATATAGCAAGGCTGATATCTCGTCAGAATTCCAGGACGGAGATGATGACAAGCTGAGGTGGTCAAACGTTAGTTCACTCTACGGGCTCAGGGTCTTAAATGTTTTCATGCACACTATCTTGTACTACAAGGTACCACACGGATCGACACAACCGATCCCCGTCATGCTCAAGCGACCAATATCCCTTTTCTCCAGATAAAGAACGATATTTTCTCTTCACTCATTCCTATCGTCCGTGCCTAGACCGTCAAGAACTTGGGGTCGTCGCCGAGATGGGTCCACTCAGCAAATCCGCGGACTGTGGTCTGTAACCCCACTCAACTATCACGTTGCTCATTTTCCACGCACGACACGGACCAGGGTACCTACAGGGGATTAGGCAAGAAAGCTTAACAAGGTGACGAATGCGTCAGGCTGTTTTGCTGATTGCACGGTCAAACTGAAGAGGCGTGGTAACCGGGGCTGTCGGAACCATACGCTACGCCGCTACCTACATCCTTGTACCACGGCAGTTTTCACTTAATTTCCACAATGGGTCTTTTATGCGGACTCATCTCTGCCCATCAAGTTGCCAACATCCTTTCCCATGTCATCCCAAATACGAATTTTCCATGGAGGAAGATTGCTGCCCTTGTTTAGTATGTTCATCGCCCTGTATTCATCGATGTGCACATGGGTCCTCTCCGTGCGGCTGCGAGAAATGTCGCTCGTAGATAATCCTCCACCATGTTAAACTCAAGTATGGTACCATCTATTGCGGTCCCGAATACTCCATGCAGCCATTGCCCTTGCCGGTCAAAGCCATAAACCAAAATGTGTTGGTTATGGTGGACGATTCTGGCGCCTCCTTCGCGGATCCATTATCTTCTGAGCGAACCAGAGAGCCCGCGAAGGCGGTAGAGCGGAGCAAGCATGACTTACCAACTGTCGAGGAGCACGAGGACAGATGAACTTTAGCTCCTTCACTCCCTTGTTGGAGAGAGCGTAGATGGTCTAGAGCAGATCGTGAGACTGCCAAGGATGTAGATGATTGTGCAACGGAGATTTCGCTATCGCCACTAGTCCCTAGAGATTGGGCTCTCATGGCAGCCAAGAGCCGGCTAGCAAGACTGATCATAATCCAGTAGTGGTCTCTTCCCTGGCCATCCCGTGGAGATATCAACGATTGGAAAGAGCTGTCCCGTGTTGGAGAATCGTGGTTACGTTTCCCATCTCAGTTGGGTCGATTTGAAAGCCAACAATCTGTTCTTTGTCTAATATTGCTAGGGGCCGAGGAGCACATGCGACCATGTTTCAACGCACTAGCATACAAACCCATTGATCGTCCTTCCCTTCCCATCTCTGGGCATGAGGGTATCCCTCTGCGAGAGCTATTGATGGAAGGTCGGAAGCAGTGAGTAAATACCGGAGCTAGATAGGCATCATAACGTGTCGCCGACACGCCCGATTATCATTAGTGCTCGTTGTAAGCTTGACCCAGAACCACCAGCCCAAACGCTCTGGGCTGAACATCCATCTTGCCTTGAACCGCGCGGCCACTTGTGCGATTCCGACACGTCCGTGTCTGGACCGGGGCTCTGAGCACTGGACGCACGTCAGATATGCCTTGACACGACGCTACCCTGGAAAGATCACGGCGGTGGCCTACAGGTCGACTGCTGGCGAAGAGCAAGAGGCACTGTGTGCGAGATGGCTCGCGGTATGATGTGAGGACGCCTCGGGAATCGAGGGGGCCGTCGATGCAACTCATGCAGGCGACGGTCACAAACAAGCTAGCAGAGGTGTTGAGTGAACGGATGTATGCCTTCATACGCAGGAGGTATGTTATGGAGGATCGGCCGACAATATGAACCACGGCGCTCGCTTATCACGTTGGATGCTTACTTCAAGCCCTATCGAATGAATCGGTCAAGTAGAATCGTTTAAGATAACTAGGGAGGGGCCTGACACCAAAAAAAACTGTAGACAAAGAATAAAGACGCTGGCAATATCCAACATCTCAGTGCTTCCAAGAGAGGTCCACATGGCTGTCTTGATTTCCGCCTGCTTGTCCTTCTCGACGGGACAACTAATTGCAACATTACAGTGAACGGATTTGATGTTCTCTTGTCGCCAGCCTGGCTCTATCTAAGAGGATCAGAAGACAAGATATTGGTCAAGCATCATTAGCGGCTCTCGATCGAGCATCCACGATCCACGCGGCTGACATCAAAGGACATGTTATTGCTTCGTGGGTTGTGCATGTTCTTTGGCCCCCTTTTGGGTGATATTGTCTCTTAGTATCTAGAAAAACAATGCGATAATTCACCGGTGCTTAAACATGATGGGGCGTCTTTCTACCTAGTCACAGTCAGATAGGTACAATTCGTACACCAAAGGGCATAGTCACTCCATCATTCGTGCCGATCTCGTTTGGCGGGACGTTTCGTAACGTTCTGAAGCAAAATGGTATAATCAAGCGTTCGGTATAACGCAAAGTGACCATGCCATGACGATGACGACGATAAGATGATGGATGTCATCGATATGGGTCCGAGCCTGGGAATGCTGCCAGCCCATCTGCCGCCTATGCGATCAAGTCATCTGTAGATGATGAGGCATGGAAGGTGGATGTCCTTGATTGTTGATCGACTCAGGCATATGCGGCGGCGCAGCCATGGCGACAAGCCTTGGTCTAAGGTACCCAGGCGCGCTGGTCCCGCTTGAGAGGCTCGAGCTGGTTCTGGGATCATGCTGGAAAAGGTCTCTCTGCAGACCCTCAAGGATGTGCATATCTGTTCGGAGTGAACTTGTTGCTGTGGCTGATTGTCGCAGAAACTGGATTGTCTTGTGGAAAAGAGTCCGCAGCAATTCTTCATCGACATATGGGTGAAGCACAGGATCCCGGAATGCGGCCGAAAGAACCAGCAGGTTGCCCCATTGTCTTGGTGTATGTTAGCTAAATATTCTTCTGGTCCAAAATAGTATTACTTACGCATGTGCTGTGCCAAAAACATTGGTGATGATCGGTCGCTTGTCTCCTAGGCCGTGGAAGGCACGGGTACTCTCGATAAGCGCCTTGATGCCCTTCTTGGCCAACTCGACAACCTGGGGATCAATATCACCATGTGTTCTGGCCTTGGGGTGAATGACAGGCGCCGTGACATCCTGGCGGAACTCAGAGCCAACGCTAGGGAAGTCCGGGCTCGATGCGTGGTTCTTGATCGAGTGCGAGAACTGCAGGATTTGTCGAATAAAGGGGCGATACGTAATCACTTGGGCGCCCCAGTACTTTGCTCGCAGTCTTGCAGCCAGGATATCATCGGCTGGCGGATCGTCTTCCAGGAAAGCGAAGCTGGGAGCAACCCAGTGCATGCCCGACACGGCGTCAGAGACAACTCCAACGTTCCTGAACTTATCCTTACTTGCCTTGGTTGGGTCCTCAGGTGCGTAAAACATTCGGTGAATTCTGTTGAGATGGGTCCGCAGATACAGCTGGCCTGGGTAGCTGTCGAGTACTCGCTGGTTGAAGCCTTCAAGAAGACTCATATTAGGATGTGGCATGTCGTCTTCATACGAGAGTAGTCCTGACGGGGGAAGTTGCATCTCTGCAATGAGATCGCTTTCGAGCTGCAAGCAAGTCCAGAATGTGAGAGCAAGCTGGTTATACTTGGTCTCCTGGATAAACTCGCTGTTGCGCTTGATCCTCCTCATCCTGTCCAAGCTCGGTCTCATAATGACCTGGAGCTTGTGGCTGGCCTTGTGAATGAAAGAAAAGCTCTCCATTGGTCTGCCCAGCTGTCCATGATACAATCCAGCAAAGATGTTGGCATAGACAATCTTCATGTTGTTGTAGGCTCCAGCGTGGTTGCCAAGGATATCCGTAGCATAAGCAAAATACTCCAAACCGGGAATCACTTCGTAGTTCTTCTCCAGGCTGTAGCCAGAACGGAAACCGGTCACGCCATGAATCGAAGACCGGAGACTGTGGATGTTCCTTTCTTGTTCCTTGGGCAACGGTAATTCAGAAGAGTGTGTGTGGAATGAGTAGCCAGGAGGAGAGCTTTGGTTAGGAGAAGGCAGGATAGCGCCATTGCGAACAGCCGGGCTGCCATGGGACAGAGTCTCTGAAGGATGCACGATATCGGGTATGTTATCACGATGAAGACAGATCTTACCCAACGCCAGAACTGTAAGCACCAAGGCATTGTGAATGGACCGATCCGGTCGGCCGGCGCGTGGCGGCGCATGTGTGGGCGGCTCGGACCCATCCGGTCCTGGCGATCGCTTCCTCTTTGAGCCAGTGGATTCTCGTGTCTGTGAACCTCCTCCAACCGCAAAAGCAAGCTTCGATGTCTGCATCTTTGTCGAGCGTGGTTGGGAGGTTGGGAGGTTATCCAAAAAGTGGTGTACCCAGTAATCCAGGAGCTTTGGCTGGATAATAGGATGCATGTTGAGAATGTTTTCCTTGAAGCTCTCCACATATTGCCACACCTTGGGCTCTGAAAAGTCGGGGTTTCCATCCAATGCCAAAACGCCGCCCTTGTATTCAACTTGATCAGGAGGACTGAGGCCACCAAGTTGACCCCAATCAGCAACTGGCAGAGTTGAAGCCATATCTGATGACTGTTCGGCCATGTCCAGGTTACCATGGTCGGTTGGCTCTCGAATATGTCGCGATGGGTGAGAATCCTCACCCCTTCCATACACAATTAAAACACCTCTGTTCTGTTCTTGGCTGATGGGATACTCGCTGATGTATCGAATACCTTCCCGCTCAATATGATACCTGGTAAGCTCACGGACAGACGGCCACTCCAAAAGAAGACCTGCGAGAGTAGTGTGGTTGATGGGAATGGCAGGCTCTCCAGGAGGCACTAGCGGCCCAGGTTCAACCTCCATCTCATCCTCAGCCATCATGCGCAATGGCACTGGTTCCGTTGATGGATGATCACGGTGAGCTTCGCTATAGTATGTATCGGCAGCGGCGCCGTTGGTGACATAGTGCGATGCTGGCGCGCGCTTGTACTCATCCTCGGCCAAAGGCTCAGTCTTGAGCGCCGATGCTGCCATATGCTTAGGTAAGAGAGATTCCATCTTGACCAACCTCTGATCAAACCGTCCTAGATGCGACATGATTGAGTTGAGGGAAGTTTGGACTGTGCTGAGGCCGTCTAAAATGTCGGCTTGAGCCTTGTCCGTGCTGTTTGCCAAATTTAGCTACCATTCAGTGATAATACGATTCTAGTCAAACTTACGCCTTAGGAACTGGATCGCGGTACTTGCATTCTACACCCTTCTCCTTGCAAGTTTTGCATGGTTTGGTCCCGTCGCACTTGGCCTTGAACTGCCGGCAGCTATCACAAGCCTGTATTTCGTTAGCACTTGCGCAAATCCAAGCCAGAAAAGGCTCATACCTGAGAAACCCGCGTGTTCTTCTTCTTTGCAGGAATGGACGACGAATAGTCACTATAGGATGGCTCATGGCCAGAGTGATAACTCTCATGTTGCTCAAAGGACGTCTGATGAGGCACAGCAGTCGGCGGTGGGTAGCTAGGCGCACGATAGCCACTTGGGGTTGGGGTCACAGACGGCGCGCCGTCGTAATTCATGTGTCGCGGTGGATTATCGGAGTGGGCGCCGGAGGGCGGAGGTTGAGGTGGTGGTGGTGGCATCCCTTCAGGCGCATGGCCCGTCGAGTTGGTATGGCGTCCATCATCAGAAGGATTCCGCTCTATGAGAGAATGTTTTGAACCGTACGGCGGGTATAGGTGATGCGCTGTATTCACCGGCGACGGAGGCGGAGACGGACGCTGCTGTTGCTGTTGCTGTTGGTGATAATTTTGGTTAAGACAATCAGGCTCTAACTCATGACGGCAATGATCGAAGTCGCGATGCGGTTGCGCAGGCGCGGTATGAGAAGACGTCGGAGGAGCTGAAGAATATTCGAGTGGTCGAGGAGGGTAATGCGGATAATTGTTCGGAGGATAATACAGAGCACCGGGCGGCGGAGGAGGAGGCTGAGGATGTGGTAATGGTCCTCCTTGTTGAGGTGTGCGAGAGAGCTGTGAAGACATTTCGAGATCAAATCGATGCACCAAGGATTATGGAGGCTTGGCCAAGGCGAACCAGTGTCGATGAGGCCTGCCAGTAGCTTCCTTATCGCGTTGCACATTCCTTTAAGTAGTCAATGTCCGTTGATTTGTGTGGTTTGTAAACCCTGCAGTAAGGGCGAGGGATTAAGTCCCCCTAGTAGAAACTGCGCAAGCTGTCTGGCTACCAAGGCGGTGCGTCTATGTGGTGAGGCGTGTTCCATTCTCTTGGCTGCACAATAATGCCGAGCATACTTGCGTCTCGTTGGTACCCTGTTCGAAATCTAAACTTGTCATCCGAATGCTCTTCTGCCTCATAAGGCAAGGTGACGTCTCAGAACCCACTAGGCGTGGGATGCGCAGCTGATATCCTGAACGCTTAACTAGCACACTCAGGACCCTTACCAAGAAAAAGTGGCAATCTGTCGCTTTTCCCTTGGGTGTGCCTGAGCAACCCACTTCTACGCGCCGGGGAACGAAAATAAGGCTGGTGCGCCGGCTGCTAGCCTCATATGGAAAGTGTGTTTCTGGCCCCCAATTAAAGGTAACGTCGCGAAACTCACCATGGGTGGGGTATGCGACGAGCACCCCGAATCCCCTCGAGTTCAGATCGTCGTGACAGGGGTCTCAGGTGATGTGTCGCTACACCTGTTTGTGTCAGTTTCCTCCCTGATCGAGGAACCGAGATGCGGAACACGGTTAACGCATGGGGCTGTTAGCGTCGCAGGGTCGGTTCAAGGTTGTCTTGTATACAGTGCCATGTGTCGCGATGTTCGTACAGTGATGACAGATCATTCTGTATACGCCCCTGGCAGATCTTGCTAGCCGATATCGTTATTAGCAGATGTCCATCATGTTAATAAGCCAGCCCTGGTCCGTGGGCGGCGCACGGACAAAACGCACTAGCCGTTAGCCGTTCAAGCAACAACACAACATGTAGACAGACGCCTTCATGTCGAGCGGAAGGCATGAATCCCGTCCTCACGCTAGTTCCGTATCCCACTACAATCTCGGATCGATTTTTCACTTCAAGCCAGATCACATCGCTCAGACACACGGGTGCGTGTTTTTGCAATAATATTGCCGCCACTTCCGAGCGTCTTTTACACACTCCAGAGTCCCCTTCTGCCGGACTTGTGGGGGTAGCTGATGACTTATGTGAGAAAGAATCGGCATGATGTTTAGGCTCACATCATTCGCTGAAAGGTTAGTTACATTATCATTAGCTATCTCGCTCGTTTTTCACTTCCAGCAACATATTTCTCCCCTCCGTAATCGTTTACGCTTGTCAACTCTTCCCAAATTCAATACTTGGAAATTGAGTGTATTGTCCCGATGGTTATATTTATAAATCTTTACCAAATCCCTGGCGATTGCCTGGATGAGGCAAATACTATCGCCGACGACGAGCCCAGCGAGGACGATATCAGTGACAATTTTGATCCGGAGGTGGGCGAAACTGCTTTCACTGTTGGTTTGATGTTAATTATCAGCAGTTGACAATGTGCTATCTCACACGAGGGAGATCTTTGCAGAATGAACAGCAGGAAGTAACTCTCTTTCAACATCTTTTGGGCCTTTACCAAACCCTGCCAGACAAGAACATGGGCATGAGCCGCTTGATCATTAATATGTCTGTTTGGCTGTACGTGTCGTTCGAACCAGTATAATACATCCTCTGACTTGACGGCAGGTGGTACAGAAGAAGGAACATAGTTTTGGCGAGCTTCTTTGCTCTCTGGATATATACAATCCTTGCTTTCGTTCTACTCAAGTTGAATTTTGATATGAGCCTGTATACAATCGCTTGAAGGAGGTCGTCGCTCTAGTCAATGGCGATATGTATTTCTACCGAGATGCGCAGACGACACGAAAGGGTGACGATATGCTTCTAGAGCTCAAGCACTAGGTCATAGCTGGATCCTATGCCCTCTTGTATCATATCGTATCTCTTTCCCAGGTAGTAGTTAGTAGAAGAGAAAGGGGCAAAGTAGCATACAAACACCGACTCTAGGCTAGACTTTGGAATATATTTGTTAAGGAGTAAGTCCCCAGTCGACGTTCAGATGGCTCAGATGATATGTGAGGTAGTTAGGCTATGGCCGATTAATAACGAATTCCAGCCGAATTCTAAGATTGAGATATACCAGATCAAGTCAAAAATCCTGGCTACTCTCTTCATTTATTTCATCGCTTTTAAGTACTCATTGACCTGGGCTTGTCTGATCGTCGACTGCTCTTATGTAAACCAGTCCCTGATCATGTTTCTTTTCCATTGAAACATGAGGCATACACAAGGCTTGGTTGGCACCGGAATCTGTGATGCTCCTGCCGTTCTCCAACCTAGTCCACTATTATATTATTACAGGAGATTGTTTGAGAAACCCCTCAATGATTTGACCCTTGCTTGGCCTCCCGAAGTAACATCTCACGTCTATGAGCTCCCCAGGTTTGACCTTGTCATCTTGCGTGGCTGCTTCGATGGCCTTTCTCCCTCCTTATAGGGCGTGGAAGCTGCCCTGCCTGTCTTTTTCGTCCTTGCACCGCCCCTTGGTCTCTGTGTATTGACACTTGGAAGTGAAACAGAACCGCTCATGTGCCTTCTGATCAGCTAAAAGAGATGTCAGGTTTGAACTTGAAGGTGGTATTGTAGCTTACCTCTAGAGTTTTCTCTGCCTCTCCTATATATGCTTTGTCCGGCCATAACTTGGACTGATTCATTTCCAAATCTGCCTTCCATAATGCCATGGCTATATCAAAGACTTTTAGTAGGTCCTTATGGTGGTCATCGTTGGTGATGGCCGATTCCTTGAGCTCCAACAGTGTTTGTTTCAATATATGCACCATCAGGCGCGAATCGAGATACATGTAGCAGAACACTACAGACCTCTCGCAGGTGTGAACGCTATGCAAGGTCATTGGCGGCTGATAAAATTCGTAGCCTGTATCGAGCAGAATAACAAACGTGTTACCAGGGTGCCCTTCCGATTTTGCAAAGGAATCCAACCCCTCCACGGAACGGTTTGAGGACACGATCCAGAGCTTCGACCCAGAGACGACTTTGATTCTTGTAGTCGCGCCGTTGTGGTCAGCATGAAAAAGGGTCTCTGCGCCAGCAGATGCTTGAAGGTATACCTGCATCCTCTTCTTGAAATCCGTTAAATCCAAGTCCTCTGTTTGCGCCTGCCTGACAACCCTTTCGACCATATCATAACCAGGAAGCTTAGCCATCCAGTCGCGCTCGACCTCCTCACTTGTCATCGGGTTGTTAAGCATGTTGATAGGTGGCTCATCTTCATTCATAAATCTTTGCATTGCTTCTTCACCAGCCATCTTCTCCGGTACTCGATCAAGGCCTCTCTTCCCTGAGTCGTACACATCGACCCACTGTTCGTTTACAATTCGTTCTCCGACCTTCTGTTGGTTCCGAAAAAGCTTGTAGAGAGCTTCTGGATCTGTGGGTGGGCGTGGTGTAATCATTGGTAACGTAGGTGGTCCTTGTTTTAGGATATACTCAGCGTCCTCTCGAGAGCAAAAAATGAAATCCTTTTCGTTTTCCTTTCGCTTTTTTTGCATATATTGATGCTTGGTGATGGGTCTACCGAGATCTGCGGATTCCAAGTACTTCAACATTGCCTTTGAGTCGGCATGATGCCTTGTTTTGGGATCCAACTTGTGGACCCTCTTTTCAAGCACTTTCTTCTCTTGCTCGACAATTCTTGTCACATTTTTTTCATATATCCTAATTGCAGTTTTACAACAGCGACTAAGGTTGCTCTTTGAGCATTGCTTGGGCTTGTCGTGGAAGTAGCATGAAACGGAAGGATCTCTAGTATCCTTTGAATGGTGCCATACTAACCCTTCCTCTGTAGTGACTGATTCGTTGGGAGATCTGGGACTTCCCATTGTCTTTGTCAAATACCTCTAGATAGCTCCAACTTGCGTCAGAGACTTGATATGTTGTTTTGTAAATATCGTGGGAGAGCCTCGTTGAAAAGGGAAAGGTCTTGCCGACGAGTGCAAGGTCTTGTTGACGAGTGCAAGGTTTTGTTGACGAGTGTAAAGTCCTGCCGACGAGTGCAAGGTCTTGTTGACGAGTGCAAGGTTTTTTTGACGAGTGTAAAGTCCTGTCGACGAGTGCAAGGTCTTGTTGACGAGTGTAAAGTCCTGTTGACGAGTGCAAGGTCTTGTTGACGAGTGAAAGGTCTTGTTTACGAGCAAAATACTCCTCGATGGCAACCCCAGTGGCCCATCTTGCAGCCTGCAGACCGGCGAAGCCACGATAGCCCAGACATGGAGATGTTATCCGCACCCCCGTCAAGCAGACCCTGGCTGTTTACTCAGACGAGGCTGTTAGATCCTCTGATGCCAAAACACTCCCGTCTCGGCCTGCGAAGGCTGCATTACGCTCCCTAATACCCTGCTGCAGCTTCCCTCAACCCTGCAGTATGTATCTTGTGCTCACAGGGGCATATAGAGAACGCCTTCTCAAAAGGCCGCGCACGCTACTGCATGCGTGCTTTGCTTGGACGAGACTCTAACAATCTCTTACAATACAATTCTGGTCTTCTCTCTGTCTATCTCTCCTTGTTGCTAGTACAAGCACCATACACAGACGAAATCTGGACTTCCTGAACAACGATTCCAAGAACTTCGGGGATTCTTGAAGTTCGTGGTGAAGGGCGCTAGTAGCAGATTTGCATTAGGCTGATCGGAGATACATTCTAAGATTAGCGGCTGAGGATACAAGGCTGGGAAAGCGGAACAGGGATCTGTCGCTGATCTCCATAACCAACAAACATCCTTGTTTTCTCTGCTCACTCACCCAACACCTGTTTTCCCCCCTCGCTCGACCGACACCTGTTTCTCCCCTTCGCCCAAGCGACGCCTGTTTTTCTACCTCGCTCACCCAACATCTGTTTTTCTACCTCGCTCGCCCAACATCTGTTTTTCTACCTCGCCCAAGCGACACCGGTTTTCTCCCCTCGCTCGACCGACACCTGTTTCTCCCCTTCGCCCAAGCGACGCCTGTTTTTCTACCTCGCTCACCCAACATCTGTTTTTCTACCTCGCTCACCCAACATCTGTTTTTCTACCTCGCTCGCCCAACATCTGTTTTTCCCCCTCGCCCAAGCGACACCTGTTTTTCTACCTCGCCCAAGCGACACCGGTTTTCTCCCCTCGCTCGACCGACAAACAATCTGTGTCCCAGCGTTCAGAGCATATACTTGAATATGTCAAACAATCCTTTAGAAACACTCGACCAAAATCTAGAATGCTTTAAGGCCGGAATTTTAAGCTTTGGCGGCCCTGCAGAGGACTTCAAGAATATCCAAAATAAAGTTGTAGAACTTACAGTGGAGGTCAACGTACGCTTCATGTTACAATTGGGAGTCGATGAGCTTTTGGAATCCAAAAGCAAGTCCTACCATTCAAGGAGACTCACTGAATTTACTCAATTTGTGTATCCTCCTCCATCACTTCGGGACGAGACCAGAGAGAGGGAAAAACCAAAGTCTAAAAAACAAAAATCCCAAAAACAATGCGAAGACGAGGCCGCCAGAAGTGACGAGATACGACAGAAGTTCAAAGATACTAGATTCGATGAAGCTCTGTTAATTGGTATAGCTTTCAGTACTCAGCAGGATCTTAAGCAATCCGACGATGTAAAACTCGACTACATATGCAAGCATGCTAAAGCACTTGTAAAAATCAAACGTCTTACTTCTCATTTGATCCGGGAGAGGTTTTTTAATGCCATCAAGAAGGGGAATGAGGATCTTCCCACTGGCCAGCAGATGTTTATTGATGCCACCCAGCAGATGCTTATTGATGCCACCAATCCAAAAGAAAATATTCCCACACTAGACCAATGGTATTCGCGTACGTTTTCAGCATTATCAAAACCAGGAGTTGTTCTCATTATAAGCAGGCTATGAAGAATTCAAGAAAAAGCTCGAAAGGGTAGACGACATCCCACCAAACCACAATGCAGAAAGCGGGGCTGAAGAGCCACCTGCGAAAAAGAGGAAAACGTCTTCAGAGCCTTCAATAGATTCAAACGATAATTTTCCTCTTGCTCCATCTACAAACGGTACATCCAGTCTCAACAGCCCACTCAAGTATACTAATTATGTCATAGATCAAGTGCTTGAACCCACATCATGGGAGGCGACTATGCTTCAGATAGATAGTCGTAAAGCGGTTCATTTCTTGATTGAAGATCTGAATCGAACATGTGGTCAAGTATGGGTTACCACTTCTGACAAACATTCGGCTGTCACCTGTTATGTCCCACGAGCAGTAAGCGAGATCTTTGAGGCCCTATCAGAAAATGTCTCACAAGGTATATTTGACCACGAAAATCGCCCGACTTTCGCTAACTGACCTGCAGATCCAAACAGTGAAACATGGCCAGAGGAATATCGCTTTTCAGAACAAGCCTCTGAAAGTTTGAAGGTATTACGCAGTAAATCAGATTCCATTTGCGACCGAGCAACACTATGGAAACCTGTTGAGAAACCAAATGAAGACAACGATTTGGTTTTGGTATTTGGTTTAAGAGAAAAGTGGCCATTTGCATGATCAGGATTGCAATATAGTAACCTGCTCAAGTATACGAACAACGTCGCCAAAATTGATTGGTTCTTCGTCGTGCGTGTTGGTCTTGGGCTTCACATGATCTCCATTCTTCATTATAACACAATCAGTCCCCGCGCCATATATTCCTGCCCGGTCTGGATCGCAGTGCCACTCTGTTGTTACCGTTGTCAGGTCTTTCAGCAACAATAATTTGGTCTTAACTAGTATCATCCCGCCGCAAGGTAGCGGAAACTCGGTCATCTTCTTCTTGGAGAGTTCTGGTATGAGCAACCCCAGTCCTAAACGCGAAGTGAGATGATTCTTAACCAAGTATTGGCCGATTCGCGGAAATAAGTCCTTATCAACTCCAGATAGGTCAAGCATTTGACCTTGACGAAACTCGAAGGGACATAATCCTTTTTTCTCAACATATGCGAACTTGTAGCCATAGACCTTATCGAGATTGATCCCTTCGTTGTCGAATTCCTGAATCCAGTATATTTCGTCCAACTGTTCCATATGCCCGACAAATGAGTGATTAGGCGGTAGTGTTTCATGGTGGTGCAGGGCAATCACCCCAATTTTGTCCGAAGCATTACAGTCCCATATCATCTTTAGTAATTGAACGAGATGTTCTTCTTCTTCTTCTTCAATGGGTAACGAGGTCTCGGGTGGGAGGTTGTTGTAACTAAGGAAGCGATTAGTGGTAGTTATGAATGGTAGACTACTAACCATACATATCACAAGAATTGTTGAGGACCTCCTCCGTGACGCTTTGTTCGAGCCAAGAAATAGAATCTTCATTGGCGGGGCGTGAATCTACATCTCCTGACATCTCGGGCACCGAGTGAATGAATGATGACGTCGAAAGGCCTAGTTTGGTGGCAGCATGAGACGAGCGCCTGATAAAAGCGCTGAGATAGAGCGTGCTATTGGTACCTAAAAGTCTCTGCGAAGAGCATCATGGTCAGGCAAGGAAGACAAATTTTTATCGACCGCTGGGCGGAGGTGGGGGAAGACACGATGTAGGTGGATCGGCACGTGTCATCAGACTTAGGGTATGATATCTTCCAAAGTAGCACGGGATTTCTTGCATATCGGGGCCCTGCATGACGAGGCCCTCAGGGATCAGATAAAAACTGACACACTCTACATACTAAACAACCCAGGATGACAGAAATACTGATCTACTCTATGGTGATATAAAGCCTGGCTGTGCTCGAATTAATCTGTCACTAGCCTTTGGTGTGCCGGTTTTATCTGGACCGCCTGGCCCTCACTGCTTGCAGAAACAGGTGATCAGCTTGAGCATCTGATTGATAATATGGCTGTCCAGTAATTCCCTCATACCCCCCGCAGTGCCGGTTAATTATCGACCGTGACGTCATGTCAGTCAATGACTGTGACACGCGACGCCTTGACTACCCTACACGACAATGCTTGCACCCAATACCTCATCGGGACACTAACAACGTCTGGTAAAAGAGTGATGCAAGTCTGACAACGACACAAAAGTTCGTAGGTTTCCAGCATGATCACGTACGACGCATCCTTGGTCACGTTCAGCATCCCTTTAACCAGGTCGGACGATTCAAACAGCATCAAACAGAAGTGATGTCAATGCACACTTTTGTTGGCGCTGAAATATTGTGTCTAATATTGTAACGGACGATTCCCCCGAAGGGTTTCTCAACCGTGGATAAAGCTCAACTGCAATAGAGAAGAAAAGTTTCTCGCTGGTCAGATTAGGAAGCGGAACAGTTCACTACGGAATTACTCTCATGTACTTTTGGCGTTGAGATGCGTGTGCGGGTCGGCACGAGCCATCGTGCGTTAAAAAGTGGCCCTTGAAGTAACATGCATTCGCATGCTTTATTACATATTGAGAGACCCTAGACGAACTTGTTTGCATAAAGTAATCGTCCCGATTGACAAATTGATGGCGTAAATTCCCTCATACCCTGTAGTTTCGGCTAATTCTCGACTGTGACGTCATGTTGGGCCATGTTGCCCCTCTTCTTCCTGTAGCATTTTTTCCTTGGCACCCGCTGTTAGCGTCGCTATGGCCGAAGATTTTTGCCGCCAAAATGGCAATGATGCGGTTAACAGGACGCTAACAGCTGCCAGGAGAAAGGGATTTAGGAAGTTGAACCTTTTTTCGTTACGTGTGTCCAACGGCACTGAACTCCACGAGCTCTTGGCATCGTCCTCGGGTGCTCTTTTCCTACATGCTTTTTAGGCCTTCTTTGAACACAGACATTCTAGGCTACTCGCCCTCGACTTGTACCCTCGGCTATCTAGATGACACTTGCAAAATCCTGCTGATTGACTTTCAGGGTCATCGCACCTCAAAAACGTAGGCGTCGTTGTATGAAGTAACACCCAGGACGAGGTAATGTCAACTACCCCGCTTGTCCTCGGGCTGATAACAGTTTCAGAATAGGTCTAGGGTAAACTCTTCTTCGATGATGGCTGAACTAAAGTTGTGGTCGCAGGGCTTGAGTGGTACCAATTGATAACATCACGACCCCCCATTCCGTCGGACCCCCCATTCCGCCACCCGTGATCGCCTCACTTTTTCAATTAACACAACACGATAATTAATTATTTCTCAACGAAATAAAGGTCAATTAAGATGGCTGAAACTGGAATTTGTTCATAAGGGCCGCCTGTCCACTTTCTGCTGCTTTGATCGAATTTCCTTGCAATTTGGGCAATTGACGGTCTTGTATAATTGCGGGCGCCTTCTCTGACTGAAAGTGTGCAGCGGCAATTTCTGGAATACGCGCAAATCGATCATTTGAATCATAGTCAACGGGTTTTCTTCCAGTTGGCTTCTTAGATTCTATTTCCAGCTTTAAATGATCGATTTCGTGTGTTTTACCGGCGTTGATGGTGTTGACACGACTTAGTTGTTTCCCTGTCTTCATAACCAGTATCCTGAGACTGCGTGGAACAGGACCACATTCTTTTTCGGCCCAAAATAGCCGTGCACGCACATCCCTATAGTTCTTCGGTGTCAGATGAAGCTGGTCAATAGGACTTTTCCGCTTCTGTGGGGTTCTCGGCTGTGTTTTCGGCGAGGGGGGACGGGATGGTTCAACTACCTTCTCTAACGGTTTCTCAACGGCGACAGGATAAATTCCAGAACCCCGGAAAGCATGTCGTATATTAATTGAAGTCAGGGCTTTCCAATGAGCTACTTCATAAGCCCGTATGAACCACCGTTTCTGAATTGGTGACCCCGCTTCGAGTGTTGCGAATTTTGAAGTCTCCTGATGAAAATACTGCTTGAGAACGGAAAAGATACCAACGTCGAGGGGCTGTATGATATGTGATGAGTGCTTTGGAAGATAAAGTAACTGTACCTTCTTAATCCAAGCGAGAAACATCAATTCTACCGTAACGTGAGTCGAATGATTGTCAAGAACAAGGAGTCTCCATTGCCAGGGTTCAACAGCAGTCTCAGGAAGGAAGTTATCGCGAAACCATAAGTAGAAGATGCGAGAATTCGACCAACCCGTCTCCGTACACTCAAACCACCAGTCAGGATAAGGGGGATCGTCAAACCACTGACCTTGGAGGTTGACGCCGGTGAAAATAACGGCCGGCTTGATAAATGAACCCGCTGCTGATATACATTCTAATACAGACACCCAGGTACGAGAATCACTCTTAGAAACAACGGAAAAGGAAGTATAAGAGCTTCCACACACTCTTCCTGATTTAGTTTCCCCTTCTGCAAGTCCGTGTTCATCGACATTGTGTAGATGTTGCGGTCTGATGTTTTTCCTCCTAATTTGACGGGCCAAAAGACTATAGAATCGCCGTAATTGCTCCTCTGAAGTTGCTCGTGTACGTACTGCATCTACAGGTCGTGATAGCTTCATTTTGATATCCAAATGACGAGAAATGAAGCGGTCAACCCAGTGACGACCGACCTGTTTCTCTCGGTTATCGTACTTGAGGATTAACTGTGCGAATTCTCGTATATTCTTCTTCGTAGGAGCCCGGCCGGCTTCCTCTTCATTAAGAATCCAGTCGACGATAAAGTCCTCCTGATCTTCACTTAAATTCTGATAGTCAATTTGTGCATTGCGGCGGTTGGTGCCGCCCTTCTCACGGTCCCTCAAAGTGCTGCGAGGGATGGCGTGTTTTTTTGCAACAACGGTGATTTCATTTATTTTGAGGTCTTCCAGCGCCGAAAAAAATTCGATATTCGCGATCTTCAGACATTTCTGATCATAATGATATATAAATTAGTATCCTGCGATAAAAATTGGTAGTAATGAGACTCACTTTCGTTAAAATTCGGTCCATAGATGAAGTCGATGATGACGTGGCGGAATGGGGTCGTGATGTTAGAGAAGTGGGGCACTGGAAGCGAATCCAGTTAGCATAGAGCAATGCGGAGGCAAGCTTGTTGGCAAGGCGACAGACCCCAATGTTTAGGCCATTTATCTCGTCCCCAGCTAGGCCATCTTCATCTTACGGCTCCGACACGAAGAAACTTGCAACCTTCTCACCAAAAACCACCTGATGGCTCTGTTTTGATGAGCGCAAAGAATGTATGCGACAAACGTCGACATCGAAAGCTGGCTTTCATCCATCCTCGACGACGGCAAGCACGATTCTCTTCCCCCCCCGATCAAGTCCGGCCGAGTCGACAACGAAGATCGTCGGCAGTGCAAGCGACAGAAGCTCAGCGACAATCAACACAGGCTTCCCACGCCGACGCCTTCAGAGGTACCAAGGACAGTGGTCGTTATGGCTCCATCTTCATTGAAGCGACGACGAGATCCCGATGACCCTACGCAATCAGGGGACGCACAAGAACAAATTACGCCACGCCCCGGCCGCTTCCAACAAACCCAAACGGAAGAACGGATTCCATCCTCGGCTGGTTCCAGTCATGGCAGCCAGTCGTGGGCATCGAGCGCTTCCAGCCATTCAGCACGTGTCTTGAAGTGTCAAAACTCGATATCAAGCCGATCATCCCCTTCACGACAAATCCGCAATGCCGAAATCAATCACACAGGATTTAGAATGGGCAGTTTCCTCCTAGACACTTACCCTGACTCGCTCAATGTTTTACGATGCGAGCTCCGCGACATCGGGCGAGGGGGTTGGCATTTTGCCAGCTTCGCTCGAGAATAAGGTATATCCCACTGTTATATGGCTAATTTTCACTCTAGCCTGCGCTCTTGCCTTCTCTAACATGAACGATTCAGTTGGAACCCGCCCGTTCGGAAATACCACAATTCGCATTCGACCGAAACGAAGCCACACAAGCGCAGACAGAAGCCATGGCGACCGACTTACCGCTGATCGACTGGGTACAAGCATTGATGAAGCGCGCCGCTGAATGCGAGCTCAACCGGGAATGCGAGGCTTCATGGAATGGCGAAGTCCACGCCCGAATCCTCGAACAAGCCTTCCGAAGCCGAAGTAACCAATTTGTGAGCGACGGACCAGTTGACTTTCGGTATTCTCAAGCCGCGCAGATCATCCATGCCTATAAACCTCGAGAAGCGCCATCCAAGATGGTAGACTTTTGTGTCTTTTACAGACCTGGAAAGGGAAGCGCAGAGGAACAAGCCATCGAAGACATCTGCCAAACACGACCGGCTCAATCGATCAATCACACCGACCTAGGGGACCTCTGCAAACGACCGATCGCGCTCTCTATCGAGACTAAGCGTCCTAATGTAGAACACGATAATGCAGCATTGCAAATGGGAACCTGGCAATCTGCTCAGTGGCGCAGTCTTCGACACAATTTTAGCCAATCGTTACGATCCATCGAGTTTCTCCCGGGCGTTATAGTTCAAGGACACGACTGGCAGTTCGTTTCAAGCATCTTGGACGAGAACGGCAAGTCGGTGCTTATAAAGGGGGTTCGGCTCGGCGGGACGGACTCAGAGCTGGCGATCTATTCATTGATCCTGGGGCTGCGGCGGCTTAGGCGGTGGATTTTGGAGGATTACTGGCCAACGTTTGTTTCGGATGTCTTGCTCGTTCCACGACATGAATAGCATGAATGATATTTGCTCAAGCTTCACCACCAACCGCCGCAATCGAAGTACGGCCGTGGTTCACCAAGCCGCCAACACAGCAATACATTATTATCGCTACACCTCCAGTGAGAGAAGTTGCCATCCAACCACCAAGACTCGGGTTTAAGACGGGTACCAATCTCCTATAGAAGGTCTTCCGCATA
Source organism: Fusarium guadeloupense (assembly GCA_021655865.1). Classification (NCBI taxonomy): domain Eukaryota; kingdom Fungi; phylum Ascomycota; class Sordariomycetes; order Hypocreales; family Nectriaceae; genus Fusarium; species Fusarium guadeloupense. Next base: position 22,804 of record JAJJWM010000508.1, read on the forward strand.
GCGCGTTCGTTATTACATCTGACGTCTGCTGGCTGGAGGTCTTATGACCAATTTCTTCTCCACTCTGTTGAGATCAGGCAGGATAATTTAGGAAGGCTAAATTTTAGCATTCACCTGTAACTGATTACCGACGGTCAGGAGATCAAACCTCATAAACATTTATTGACTTTGTATTATGTGAGCCGGAGGTTGAGCCCAAGGTTTGTTCTGTCTATACGAAATGACTTGGTCCGGACACAGGAATGGACACCACGTATAGGGTAAGGAGTGATCTGGACCTGTTCATCTCCATGAACAGGTCCGTACTAGCCCCATTTTCGATTTGTCATAGCGCAAGTACATCAGGCAACTTTGGATGAAGCGGATTGGATTCTTATTCCCGTGTCTGAGATCGAATTTCCACTCAGGGGTAGCGCTTTAGCAAATCAGTTCTGCAAGTGCCCGGAAATTTCTATGTTCCAACAAGTCAGCGCAGGTAGACAATATTCCACGACCTTCACAACCTTGCGATCTCCATAGTCTTTTAGATAGGGCATCGGAAAAGTTGGTGTGGCTGTGAGCATGTTTGCCGCGAAATAGATGCAACCTGAAGAAGTAGTGAAGCTTCATCAACTTTCAGCACAACATTGCAATGTCCTGTTTAGAACGGTATCCTGCCCATCCTCAGCAGGAGAATCCGTTCAAGCGAACCTTTCCGATCCATTTATGACTTTCTTTTTCTCTTCCTCTTTTTTTCTCTCTCTCCAAACACGGACGCTTCTTCTGATCTGGCTCATCAAGGAACTCGATTTCATGCTTCGCGGAACATTTCGCGTCGCGGTCACGTTCGGGATGAGGAGTCAATAGAGCGGCGGCATGCTATCGTGTTGTTTCATCTCTCGCAATCTCTGCATGTAGTAAAAATAAAAAGTGTGGTGAATTTGCACATGGCGGTACAACCTACCTGCGATGTGAATGAGCGCTCATGCCCGCATCAGGCTCCCTGCCCAAACGTGCTGTACAATAAGTTGAGTCTAGAAATTGATATGTCTGTCCAGGCCATTCTAGACCTACCCCAAGCCAAAACTCTAGGTGCCGTTGAGGGCGCTTGTGAGCGTATGGCGGCCGATCGGAGTTGCCCGGGGTTGGATGGAGTAAACTACACTAACAAAACGAAGTCACACGTCTCTACGGTTCCAACTGTATGTGCGTGCCGGTCTCCATAGTCGGCATGGTGGGGGAGATCGCCAATAAAACGCTCTTGATGTCTCGCTGGAGCGTGGGGACGGCCCGCATCGAATCAAAAAAAATCCAGCCGTGCTAATTTGGACCCCATTTGTGACCGTTGATGTGAGCTGTTGAGCTACAATGACACGGGGAAAATGGATAGAATTGCGAGCCGACGCGTGGTGAGAGATTCGCAATGATGCAACCGTAACGCACAGCTTATACTTTATGCGGAACACCTCTGTCAATACTCCACATTCAGCATTGCCATGGCCTTGTCGATTTCATTGCCCTGTAAGAGTCTAACCAATCAATTTTAGCGTCGTCAAGAAAATAAAAAAGTACATCATCTTGATTATGTAGCGTGGTGCGCCAAGCTGGTTCCCGTACCCGCTAAGGCCGTGGAGTTGGTGTCACTCCTACGGGGAAGCTTACCCGGCAGGTGAAAGAGGGGCCAGGAACGAACCGCCGACTCGCTTGGCCCGGCGAGAGAAATGATTGAACAATCGGATCTGCACCAGAGCTTAATTATCTGCAGGGGGAGACCTCTACGCTGTTCTTTTTTTGCTTCTGGTGACTTACATGCGCGTGTCTCGATGTGGCACTGTAGATTCATGCGATGAAATGGTCAACATCCTGGCACGCTCAGCTGAATTGCTAATCATAACTACCATTATATCCTACCCTTCCTTCAACTTGAACTCTGCTACTACACATCTCAGGCATTTATTCTGTAGATACCTGGCCGCTTTTAGCATACCTGTACCATTGAAGACTCCATCACGATGCCATATCGTCTTGATACTCATGTCTTGACAGTGGATGCGAACGTCATCCACAAGGTTGACACTGGCAATCCCGCTAATCTGTACAGCATGTGGACTGGTAAGTTGCCTCTTAGATGCGTCGGCCGCTTATATGCTGACCAGTCAGTCTTTTCTCGGTGCGCAGACTCTGTCGAACAAGGCCGAAGACTAGAGAACCTCAGCTGGCGACTCTGGCAAAGAGAGACCTTTGTTGTTGACAACGAGGAGAAGACCGCCCCCACAACCCAAACCCTTCCCCAGAACATCCCCTCTGAGACACGGATACCCGATCTGCCCCAATTATCCGGCAGTGTTGAGTCTCTTGTAGACGAAGAGGCCGTCGACTTCACTTCTGTATCAGCGCCTCTAACGACCGCCCGCCCCCGTGTACGACGTCAAGATTCTTGCGACAGCACCCAAAGCAGGCGTGGACGCCATATTAGCTCCGATGACTTTGAGAAGATGATTGTATCTATTGTCAAGGACAAGAATCCTCTGTCCGCCCCCCCTCATGTTGCGCCTGTTGCCAAGAAGCCCTTGCCTCCTGCGTTCGAGCGCTCCGGTTCTACTACCATTGAGTTGCAATCGCCTGCAAAGTCCATCACAGCTTCAGAGGGCTCGCCACAGCCTTCGCCTCAGACTTCTTCTCGCACTACTGTTGTGCGCGGCTTCTCGCCTTCTCAGATGCCTACTCCTCGAACCATTTCCGCCGCTGCCCAATCATCAGACGCGATCCCCGAGCCCAAGTCGTCGCCTGCTGCTAAGGTGGTGCAGTCTAAGAAGCCTGCTCGCTTTGCGCTCGGTGGCTTTTGTTCGTCTAGTGAGCAGGATCAGAGCCTGACAAACAGCGCCAGCAAGCCTATCATTCCTATCATCAAGAAGCCCATGTTCCAGATTGGTGGTTCATCTGAAGAGGATGGATCTCTCAAGAGCGCCATGGCTTCATCGCGGCCTAGTTCGCTCCTGTCTGCTCGCAAGAAGCAGGCTTCGTTCAGTAACAATGTTATGACACGAACTATCGATGATGAGGCTGCCGTGGACTCTGACACTGACGAATATATCGACGAAAGCGCCATTGATGACGACGACGACTCTTCAGGCTGGGAGGACTATAGTGAGGAGGACGGCAAGTCTGATGTGGACGACAAGCTCTTCCAGCGGGTTGACTCGAAGCCCAACTTGACCTCGCACCAATCTCTTATCACTCTTATGCTTGCTAAGAATAATCGCGCCTGCACTCTTGGTAACCACGCTTGCCAGTCGACATCGGCCGTTCCCCGATCTCGCATGGCGCATGGTCCTTCACTGGGTGCCTCGCCTAATGATTCTGACGAGGCTCCTTTGAAGATGAAGGATATGCGCGGTTTTGCCCTTAAGCTTATTTATGAGGTGCCCAGGTTTAGCGCCCAGCCCATCATAATTGGCCCCAACCACATCCAGCCACAGGCTGCGCTGTCACCTCGCACTACTCGCCGTAACATGTTGGCGACAGAGTTGACTGAGTCTCTGCGACGTCACCTCCTCTGGGAGCGACAGCAGAAGTCCTCGACAGCCAATGCCGTCCTCAAGCGACGACATACATCACACGACGTGGCCAACTTGAAGCAGTACCCTGAGACGCCATGCATGAAGAAGAGCGAAGACGTCAACGCAAACAGCTGGAACCAATACTTTCCCCAAAAGGCCAATGAAGGATACAATACCATGGGGTGGTAGACCTTCATCGCGTTGATAGAAAATATTTTATACTAATTTATTCTATAATGGGACTGATAGCGTCAGGTATCTTGTTAGGCTCTCTTACTTTTGTACCCTTCAGCTTATGTGAACTAGGTTAGAACACGCCTTTGAGTAATTGTTGACCAAGCTTTATCTACTTGAGCCATGGACACTTGAACTCGAAACATGTGCGCTATGAATGGGGTTCATCTAGTCATCAGATCCTATTACTCGCCTAGTGGGGGCTGATTGACCTCAGCCAGGACGGCTTTGCACGTCTCACACAAAAGCTCGTCCGACTTTTGGAGTATTATTAGGCCCTGTAACTTATACTGTCTTCTCGTATCGTAGTACAGCTTCCTCAATACCTGCCGTCAATCCCTTCGAAGCCGTAGCATCGGCCTAGCTACGCCATATTGAAGTTGAAGTCGGTCGATAGACCCCTGTCATTGCCCGTAGGTGCAAGCATTCTAACATAGTATCGCTACAGGGGCCCGCCCTTATTATCCCGTCCTTCTGTATCCGGACAAGGAGACGAGAATGGCAATAAACAGTATTTTGACATGGATCATCGATCCGTGCGTGTTCAAAGGAATGGACCAGTGTGATGTGGACAAATATCTAAGGCTGAGGAAGCGGCGGACCAACAGTGGGACGCAGTGACCAATATGACGCTAGCAGGCTTGCGTAAATGAAGCGCGGAAGCGAAAGTAAGCGTACCTTTTACTAAAAAAGAAAAGCAAAAAAAGCATACGCAGATCGGTTAAAAGAATGTATATCCCGACGAGATAACTCCATGTAGACCTCATCAATATCAGGTTACCAAAGTGCCTCTCTACTATTTAGGTCTCTTTTTGAGCATTCTTCGTTGCGTTATCTCTGCTCCACTCACTCTCACATGCTGCGCTCACCAAGACGTTGGTACACAACAAACACTGGCGCTGTCAAGCTCACTCAGGAACGCAAGCCGCGATCAGAATGTCTGAAATCCTTATACTTGGAATTGTGATTGGTTTACTGGTGGTGATCATCGTCATCACGAGCGTCGTCTATACTCTCTACCCTAAAGACCGATCACCCACGGACATAGAGAGCGCATTCAATGGTGAGTAGTATCCTACCTATAGACCAACAAAGGGATAACCAAGAATAAAGCATCAAGCTCAGCGACGCTCGCTCCTCTGAGATCAACGTCCTCCCAGACGTTAGGCCCCTGGACAAAATCAACAGTACAGACTGTTCCCAATCCCCCAGAATCAGCATCACCCTGCCAGGTGCCAGACACTTCGGCCCATTCAACAATAGCGGTTGTCCTCCTTCCGTACAAACTAGCAAAAAGTCTTGGACAGAGCTCGATAGTTCTGCCGGTTGGTGAATCTACTCGAGAGTTTCACATCAACCCTAAGCTTCAGTTGAATGGGGAATGTGTAAATGTTAAGATCATCTTACGAGAAGAAGGTGCATCGATAGAGCTTCTTTCTAAAGGATTGGGTCGGCCTGGTATCACTGCGTTCAGGGAGAGTTACGGATATGACAGCAAGTTTGTCGACGTTGAGCTTGGGCAGGTGGCCGAAGTCTTTTGTAAGGGTATGGACGAATCTGTTATACACAATTTGCAGGATTCACAAGCCGACGTGACGATACTCAAAGCTGGTAATTGGATAAAAGAAATGAAGGAAATAGCTAGTCAGTGATAATCATATATTGCAGTCAAACCTTTTTTTCGATACGCCCTCTTGAAATGCAATTTCGGTGCCCTCGACCTCATTCCCCGCTGCTGGCAAGGGGAAGCTCCAGGCGATGATGACGCTCAGATGGCGTCTGTGGTGAGGAGTTGACTCGTGTTGTAAACGCAGAATCGATATGGAAGTAGCTCTTGATCGAAGAGTACTCTTCTCAAGATGTGCCCTCAGCATCCATGAACTTGCCATCCTTGAGAATTATGGGTGGATAGGCCTTGTTTTCCCATTCGGAGTTGGGCTTGGAAGCAGTCTTGTCTCCAACTCGACCACCGCCTGCGTTGCACTGAGCGTTGTCGAGATCAGCAGTCTCCTTGGATCCCATGCCTCCCTCCAGGAGCTCACCACGTTCCATGATGGTGCGAAGCTCGAGATTCCCATCCTTGAAGTAGACGCGAACGCCAACCATGCAGATGGCATTCCAAGGCTCAGGTATCTCCTCCTCTTAGGAGCCATAACCATCTTGAGCGGCAGAGGGGTTGGCTGGCGTCGGTAGAGGCTTGCGAACCATGTCATCGCTGCTGTATGGGGCCTCCCAGCCCTCGACAGGAGAATCTGATGACTCGGCGGCGGAATCGTAAGCAGGCCGGGAGTGAACAGAAATAGACTCCTCTCCCTCAGCAGGGGCAGGAGGAGGCCCTCCGCTAATAGGTGGGACTTCCTGCTTCTCAACAGTGGCATCATCCGTTAAGTCAATACTCTTGGGAGTGGGGTGAGGTGATCTGGTTGAGTCAGAAATGACACTATCGTCATTGCCCTTGTGATGCTCATCGACAACAACGGGCCCATCTTTGTCATCAGCTGGCAAGTTGGCCGCATCGGTCTTCTTGCTCAAAGCCTCGTCGTCGGCCTCTTGAGCTTTCTTCTCAGCTTCAGCAGCCTTGTAGACCTCTGCCTTGGCGAGCCTCTCCTTCTTCATCTGCTCTCGCTCAGCCTTTACCTTAGCGTTGAACACTTCATCAAGGCGAATCTGCTCAGGCTCCTAGGCCGTGCGACGCTTTGCTGTCTTCTCCTGGTTCTTCTTGCTCGTCGCGGTTGGTGTGGCGCCTCTCCCACATCTGGCGACGCTCCTTCCATCGATAGCCAGAGGCCTTCTGCTGCTCCTTCTTCTGTAGTAGCTTGGTGACCTTGTCCACGTGATACCAAGCCTTGCTCTGAGCCAGATAATATGCGTAACCAACCTGGGCGAGCTTCTCGTTCTCAACCCTCTGCGTGGCTTCGTGCTTGACGACCTGCTCAACGGACTGCGCATTCAAGCCGCGTTTACCAGTCGCCTTGAGGTAGACGACGTAGCTGCCAGCGGCAAGGTCAGGCAGCTCAACGGAGACGTAGCGCTCCATCAGGTAGTTGCCATGGGATAGGACGATGCAGTCCTCAGCATCTATCACACTCTATCCACCATTCAAAGTTTATCGTCAAATGGCCTAGCGTCAGAGCTGCTTAGCAATTCTCATGATGTTTATTAGGTGCATTGCGTGGTGGTAGCGGACGAACGGCCACATAGTGCACTGTCCTTCGCGGAAGCGGCTCAAGCGAGTTTTGAAAGGGAACTCAATGGGCCAGTTACATCATGTGGAATCCGTAGAGTGTAAAGAGATATCGCCGGAGGGCCGACACCTTGCGGCGGTTGCAGAATGCACATCAGTGAGGACGCAGATATACTGCGCCGGCCCGGTTGGTTTGTACGTAAGCTTCCTTCACATGGGCGAAGGCCGCTGCAAGATCCAGCCACTGGATATGGCACGCTCTTCGCCATCAGCGGTTGGAACAGGGTTCTGTGGTTTGGGCCCATGTTACGCTGATCTCGACTGCAAGATTAAACGAAGTTTCGATTAATGACAGAAAATCGGCCAACAACACACGTCTGTGGATGCCAGTTTAGGCTCAGGCCTGATCAGTTTTCAACCCCCTGCCGGTATCATCGGCGGCTACTTAGACGAGGCTGAGAAATGATGAAACTCACATGGTAACCGATGGCCATGGACCGGGAGACCACTGGAGGCGTTTGAGCGTTCTGAAAATTCAGCAAATGCCAGACAGAGTGGTGAAGGCGTGGTCACGATCTGCAAGTTAGTCAGAGATACCTTTGGTCTGAGAGAAATCTCTATGTGTCAAATGTATTGGTGATAGCGAAATCTTGTTTGGAGGGCGATGGATTGTTTCCGTAGAGCAGTTGAGCGCTCACCACGCTTGCATCACCTCGCTAAGCGAGAAGTGCGCGTCTATACACGAGCCATCCATGCAGAAGGTACTTGCATAATTCAAATATCCTACTGCAGAAACAGGAGCATGCTCAGTAACTGCGGTGACTCCCTTGGCGTAGTGGTTAAGCTCCTAGGTATCCCTCAGCAACTTCCGGTAGTGCATTGCTGGGCGAACAAGAGTCACCACCGTCAGACAAAGCTGAGTCGTTTGATGGCTGATACAAATCATCCTCCCGGAATGTGAATCTTGTGGTGACCCAGTGCACGCCCGAGACGGCGTCAGATACAACACCAACGTTTCTGAACTTGTTCTTGCCTGCCCTGGCTGGATTCTTGGGTGCATGGAATATGTAATGAATGCCGTTAAGATGACTTCGCAGATACAACTGGCCCGGATAACTGTCCAGGATGCGCTCGTTGAACCCCTCCAAAAGACTCATGCTGGGGTGCGCATGTCATCTTCGTACGAGAGCAGTCCCGATGGTGGGAGTTACATCTCCGCAATGAGATCGCTTTCAAGCTGTAGACAAGTCCAGAATGTCAGAGTAGGCTGGTTGGCCATGGTTTCCTGAATGAACTCGGCGTTGCGCCTGATACTCCTCATCTTGTTCAAGCTCCAACAAATATTGTTATTCACTCGATCTATGTGTTCTAAAAACTCCTGATACTTACAGTCCCATGAATAGCTGCAACCTGTGGCTGCCTTATGAATAAAGGCGAAACTCTCCATCGGCCTAACCAACTGACCATGTAACCCAGCAAAGATGTTAGCATACACATTCTCCATGTTATGCGCGCCAGTATGGTTCCCAAACATATTCGTGGCGTATGCAAAGTACTCTAAGCCAGGTATCACCTCGTAGCTTCTCTCCAGGCTGTAACCAGAAGGGAAAGCGTCCACATTGGGTATCAAGCATCGGCGGCTGTGAGTGCTCCTATCGCGCTCCTTGGGTGACGGCAAGCCTGATGAGTGTGAGTGGGATGAGTATCCTGGGGGAGAACCCTGGTTGGGCGGGGGCGAAACAGCGACATTGCGGACGACTGGGCTGCCATGGGGAAGAGGCTCTTCAGAACCGAGGAGCCTCGCCAACTCCTGTTCCTTGCTTTCGAGACGAGCATGAAAGGTCAAATACTGGTTGCAAGTTTTTCCAAGCGAGTGATGGGTTCCACGTTTGTGTGAATGATTTATGAGGTTGCTGCCCGTTCTTTCCCCTCGGTCGCTGGAGCCTGGCTCGCAAATAGATGGTTCGCCTTGTGTCATGCCCTCATGGTTCAAAGGACCTCAATCTTCCAATCTAACCACCGCCTCACCAACGAGGGATGGGCTCTCGTGTGCAGAGACGTCCACTACTTCTCCAAGCATGCGGCTGTCAAACCCTCACTTCGGGCAAATGCCAGAGAAATCCCTCCACTTGTTGTCAGTGTATCCTTTGTCTTTGGCGATGTTTTCAATAGCCTCAGTACTAATCTCTTTGAAGACCTGAAGATCGCCAGTTCGTATCTCTATCGTAACCTGTTCTTGACGAAATATTAGCCACTATATTGCTTACATGACAAAGCATTTACCTATTTCTTGACGCAGAAAGCTTCGTTCATGTTTGGCTAGGTTGAACATCTCGGTCAAGACTGGAATTGCTCCGACAATCTCGGAAGTTTTCTTCTCAAGCATCTCAATGTCCAAAGGTGATGTCGTTCCTTGCATTTCCTGTGGCTGCATGGAAAATCTGAGTAAGATCGCCAAACGATAAGTGATCTCTACATGTTATGGTTACATAACTAATTGAATAGAAGTGTAGTGATCAATTTCGTACCTAATATTGTAGGGTTATTTGTAGGAGCTGGTAGGACGGAGAAGTGAAGACTGTCCTTGTCATCGCCAAGTATGGCTTCTTTAAATAGGCTATACCAGCCGGTAGCCAGGGATCTTATTTTAGATCCACTCACTTTCATGAGCTTTTGTTGATATACCATGAACATGTCAGGTGCTCCGAGCCGAACGGTCTGGCACAATCCCTTGCAATCGTGCTCACGGAGTTTCGATGCTTCTATGTACTCGAGGCACGCTGGGCAGGAGCACTTTGTAGAATCTTTTCCAGGGTGGAGGGCTTTTATATGGTTCTCGAGGTTATTGGCCCTAGAGGTGAAGAATTGGCAGTGACCACAAAATAGGTAGTCGAATAAACCAGATGGCATCTTGGTACTAGAAAATTCTCTGAGGCATTTTGGGCTTATGCCCGAATGCAGGATTCTCAAAGATCTGATCAATGTAGTTGAGGTCCAGTGTTTGAATGCTCGCCTATCGGTGTGTACCTCAGCGGGGGTAGTGTGGGGTAGATGCCGCATTTGAAAGGTGTAAGGGTCGAAATTGAACACTGTAACATCAATCTTTTCTTCTCGGGCTTTCATAGAGGTTAGTATGTCTATGCACCCATAGTGTTGCACTTACTTACCTCGGCTTTCTTCAGATTCTACAACTCGAACAACCACCTCATGAAGTCTGTGAAAAAATGTATTCCATGCAGAACCAATTTTTGCATTGATTGGCCACTCAAAGAGTGCACAAGGCTGGACATGCAAACTCTTGGGGTTTTTCAAAATCCAAGTGGCGAATTCGATGTTCTGCTGACGTTGTTTTGACTGGTCTCCGGTTTTGTGACAATTCTTTTTAGTGAGAGCTTCCCATTTGTTCACTAACTGAACTAGAAACCGCTCAGGCATATGATCGAAACAGTCTTTATAGTACCTGTCAAGTGCACTGCCGTCGTTGAGTGGTAGAGACTCCATCCTTGTTCCACAGAGATGGAAATCATCATAGTCCGAGGTACACACGCCACATCGTGGCAACAAGCTGACGTTTTCCTTATGGCACGGATGGTCGTCGAACGCTCGTTTGTTCCCAAATACCCTCGGGCATTCAGGACATGAGTGAAATTTCCCCACCTCCGACAGGTGTTTTTGGAGCTGAGATAACGTCCTTCCTGGATGGTGCTCATACAGCATTATTTCAAACCCCCATGTGTCCCGTAGACTGAGCGCTCGTCTTTCCGATGTGGGCCACTGTTGCCCTTTAACTGACTCTAGCTTTCCGCGGCACTTGGCTTCATGGAGGTGGTAGTAGTATGCATCTTTGTGCTCTATTCCACATCGTGGACAACTGCAGGGACGGTTCAGGCATGTCTGTTTGTGTCTTTCTAGCAGATTCGGGAACTCGAAAGTGAGGCCGCAAGCATGGCAATGGCAATGGGAATTCCTCCACAATAGAATATCCATTTTGGTTGGTCTTTGCTCTCCGACCTGTCGCCTCTTATGCTGGCAGTTAGGTTGTGTGCTCTGTCGCTTCGCCTGAGACGGGCGAGTCTCTTTCACGGCATCGGTTTCCTGCGCTGGTAGATTTGGTACTGTAGAAGACTAGGTCGCGGCTTCTGCCTTTTGCTTTGGCCATGTTTGGGATGAGGGGTTGATATCGACGTTGCCATTCGGCGACCCGTCGCTGAGAGATTGGGGTAGTGGCTTCTTCCAAGGCTGGGTTCGGCCAAGCTTCTCCTTGAGTTCATAGCCCTGGATATCGGCGGGAGACTGGAACTGAAAAAGATCGTGTGCGCGACCAAAGTAAGTGGAATCTGTAGATCATGCCAATGTTAGTTTCCTCTATCCAACAAGCGAACCAAGCCATTGGTGGCCTGAATTGGACGAATGTCCGGTGCATTGCAACAGATACCAGTTGTATCACGGGAATCTGGCGTTCCCTTCATTTTGGACACTAAGGCGGTGGTGATGCTTGTTGACTGGCGGCTTAGGTCATGAGAATTTCTGCTCACGTACACACCTGTAAGAGAACAGTGTATGTATTCTCCCGTAGTCTCCTGGGTACTCGTGAAATCAGTAATTCAAAAACAAATGGGAAACGATTAAAGGGAGGTAAATAGAAAAGGGACGTCTCTGTAACCTGCAATTTGAGTCTCGGCGTGGCAAGAGTGATACGAAAAAGCAAGTGGTGAGGGCCCACGTGACTTTGATATCGGTCGCTTGAACCTTGTGCCATGGTACTCGGACAGCCAAGTCAGTATTCCCAATCCGTCACGGAAAGATGATGGCGTCAGATAGGTTAACCTGTGACTGCATGAGGTGCAACATTGGCAGTTGAATGGTTGGGACAGCCGGACCTTTGATGGCGTAGGCTCGAGCCAATTGCATAAGGGAAAAGTTGGCGAACTACTACCCCTATCCAATGTTATCCCTTTATTCTGCCTGTTGTCTCGTAGATCCTGTACGAATGCAGTGCGTCGTGGTCGCCGACGAAAGACATTGCGGGCATCGCACAGGGGCGTCTCTTCACCGCAGCCTGCAACATCGCGGATTGCAGGGCGGACGGAACTGCTTCCGGATGCAACGTGGGCCACTCTCAGACTGTTGGCGTTCATAGAATGCAGTTCTCTGAAATTCCTGTGTCGCAGGCCACAGTGAGCGGGGTTACGAGGCTCAATTCTCCATCTATTCCATTTCTCGTTTGGAAAATCTCATTAATGTGTATTCTAATGTCATGCGGAAAAAAACCTGGGTGCAGTCACAGGCAGCTTTCGAGCGGGCGCCAAGCCAGGCCAGCAAAGCTTGCACAACCTTGACTCTCCCTTCGAACTTTCACGATACAACTTTCTTGCTCCGAATGCTTACTATATTGGCTACCTCTATGAGAGTTTCTCCGCTCATATTAGTTCAAGCAAGTTCCAAGCAATCACGTTCAGTTCAAGAGTGCCTATTTAGCCTCTTGCAGAAATAATAATATATACGTATCATCAATGTACTGTTCGGATGTTCATCCCAACTGCCAGCAAAGTATGTTGCACTGAACAGTCATTTGAAAAGGTAAAACATATCTCTGTGGCTTACAACTTGAACTGTTGATGTACGATCATCTTAGTCTCCCAAAGTTGCATCTGGAAAGGGGGCGGACGACTCGTACCGGTACCTCTAGGTAGAAATAGCTCACTTCACGACAATGGCAAAACCTTGGATCTGCAGTGTCGACCATGTCAAGAAGATCAAGCCTGGTAGACACATGGCCCTGTTGGAGCATTGGAAAACATGAGGACGTCTGCTGGGTCGAAGTTATCATTCAAGCCTATCAAGAGATTTGTGGTTATATGAGGCCCTTCGCAATTGCTTCTGGATATCCCGCAGACAGTTCATGATCTTAATTGCAAAGAACAGAAGAATGGATATGTACCCAGACTTCGTATGCTCTCGCAACCTCAAAGTGATGTGAAACCGACTTCCGTTTACCCTCTATGCTGTAACCCAGCTGTACACCACCAACCATGCCAACAGGAACAGTAAAGCATCTTCTTTCCCTTCGGTTGATATTCGTATTGTGGGCCACTCCCACCATCCCTGCGGCTGACAAAGCTTGTCGTATGCACGTCGGCTTTCTGACGCTAACCAGTGCTGAATGTTAAAGCAAAAACGGGTTGATTATGTTATTGTTAGTTCTAAGTTGCATGTGTCCGAGAGGAGCACAGCTCCTCACATCGTATCCACATCCCAGCCATCAGTAGGTCGGACCACCTTAGCCACACTGTCTCAACACCGTGAGTGAGATACTAGGCATAAAGAAAATAGAACCCTTTCTTCTGTCGGCTCCTGTAAACTTGATAACGGGCACCAGTGTACTGGACCT